>JAZHYW010051075.1:87500-99971 GCA_037355805.1 Ixodes ricinus
TGTGACGTCACGTAAAACGTAGCAGAAAACTTTTTGAGCTAAATTTAGTGGAAAAATGTTGGTTAATTTCCCGCTAAGTTTAGCGGTAAATTTAGCGAACATTTCCCGCTAAATAGCAAGGGAATCAGGAGAGGAGGAGGGGCAGGGTACGGAGGGGGAGGAGGGGCATTCCCTCCCTACTCCTCAAGAGCTGCGCTCTAATTCGGCATTACACAAAATTCTAAACGTCTTTAATTTTCTTAATTTTTTTAAGCTCCCAATTGAAACACGTTTTCGGAATACCCCGACTTCACTCTTCCTGCGGCATGCTAGTAATTATCTCTAAATTCAAAATACTTATTGACAAAGCACGAAATGATGGTTATTCCAAAACCAACATTCGAATTGTCCCACGCTGTGCAGTGGGGAGACGCCGTATCTTGTATAATTGCGCGAGGACAGCGCAGCAGAGGTTGGTTGCACTATTTCTCCACGGGGCGCAATGCCGTCGGGGCCGAGAAGCGCTCCGATTGCAAACCGCAACTTAAAAACTCGTCCAAATTGTGCTGGTCTTTCAGAAAGCCATAATATGCTGCGCGTGCCTTCTATCGTTCTGCAATTTGTTGATTTAGTGTTTTTCGATGATGCTGAGAAATTTTCTAATTAAAACCATGCCCTTAAACACAATATTAAAAATTTAATTACGCAAAAAATGGTTAACAATCTAATTATCCCGGACTTTAACAATTTTCCTAATTAGGCCCCTTGCCCAGGACCAAAACGACACGAGCCTTTTTTTGTTGCGACGCGTAGTTTTCGGAATATCGAATTTGTCCACTTCTTGTGAAACACCCTGTATATATATGCAGCACAATCCGATGAAATAATTACAACTGCTGTAAAATATAATAATATATATTGTTCGCAACACGCCCGAACCGCCACTCAGAATGCAGAAGCGTGCTGATTGGCCGAGAGGCGATCGCGGACCTCTTGGAGAAGTCCTCCAAAGGTGTCGAAAGTTCGTAGCCGTGCCGTTTCTAAAATAACCACGTTGGGAGTCCAATTTTTTTTCGCTTCTGTTCTCTAACATAGGTTCAACATTATCCTTACAAGTTTGCATCACTTTAATCGTGAGAAACTATTTTAGAGAGCCGAGCACGCGGGCCCTCGCTAGAAAATTGCCCAAAACAGCATCCAGAATGAACATGCGCGCTGATTGGCCGAGAGGCGATCGCGGACCTCTTGGAGAAGTCCTCCAAAGGTGTCGAAAGTTCGTAGCCGTGCCGTTTCTAAAATAACCACGTTGGGAGTCCAATTTTTTTTCGCTTCTGTTCTCTAACATAGGTTCAACATTATCCTTACAAGTTTGCATCACTTTAATCGTGAGAAACTATTTTAGAGAGCTGAGCACGCGGGCCCTCGCTAGAAAATTGCCCAAAACAGCATCCAGAATGAACATGCGCGCTGATTGGCCGAGAGGCGATCGCGGACCTCTTGGAGAAGTCCTCCAAAGGTGTCGAAAGTTCGTAGCCGTGCCGTTTCTAAAATAACCACGTTGGGAGTCCAATTTTTTTCGCTTCTGTTCTCTAACATAGGTTCAACATTATCCTTACAAGTTTGCATCACTTTAATCGTGAGAAACTATGTTAGAGAGCCGAGCACGCGGGCCCTCGCTAGAAAATTGCCCAAAACAGCATCCAGAATGAACATGCGCGCTGATTGGCCGAGAGGCGATCGCGGACCTCTTGGAGAAGTCCTCCAAAGGTGTCGAAAGTTCGTAGCCGTGCCGTTTCTAAAATAACCACGTTGGGAGTCCAATTTTTTTTCGCTTCTGTTCTCTAACATAGCCTCAACATTATCCTTACAAGTTTGCATCACTTTAATCGTGAGAAACTATTTTAGAGAGCTGAGCACGCGGGCCCTCGCTAGAAAATTGCCCAAAACAGCATCCAGAATGAACATGCGCGCTGATTGGCCGAGAGGCGATCGCGGACCTCTTGGAGAAGTCCTCCAAAGGTGTCGAAAGTTCGTAGCCGTGCCGTTTCTAAAATAACCACGTTGGGAGTCCAATTTTTTTCGCTTTTGTTCTCTAACATAGGTTCAACATTATCCTTACAAGTTTGCATCACTTTAATCGTGAGAAACTATTTTAGAGAGCCAAGCACGCGGGCCCTCGCTAGAAAATTGCCCGAAACAGCATCCAGAATGAACATGCGCGCTGATTGGCCGAGAGGCGAGCGCGCGGACCGCCGGGAGAAGTCCTCCAAAGGTGGGTAATGTTTTTAACCATGCCGTTTGTAAAATAAATAAGTTTCAAGTCTATTTTTTTCTTGCTTCTGTTCTTTAACATATGTTCCACAACATCATCCCAAGTTTACATCACTTCAATCGTGAAATATTTTGTTAGAGAGCCACGCGTGCAGGCCCTCGCTAGAAAATCGCCCAAAACAGCATTCAGAATGAACAAGCGCTCTCATTGGCCGAGAGCAGTGTGCGGACCTCGGGGAGAAGGGCTCGCGCTTGCTGCACATTGGCAGTTGGTCCTTAGGAGTGGAGGTGTGTTGCTGCTTGCTAGCTCTCTCGTTTTATTGTCCGTAGTCGTCACCAACGTTTTCGGAATGGCCCGTACGAAGCAGACCGCCCGCAAGAGCACGGGAGGAAAAGCACCGCGCAAGCAGCTTGCTACCAAGGCCGCCCGGAAGAGTGCTCCTGCAACCGGTGGAGTCAAGAAGCCGCATCGCTACAGGCCGGGCACGGTCGCGCTGCGTGAGATTCGTCGTTACCAGAAGTCGACTGAGCTGCTCATCCGCAAGCTGCCCTTCCAGAGGCTGGTGCGGGAGATCGCGCAAGACTTCAAGACGGACCTCCGCTTCCAGAGCTCGGCTGTGATGGCCCTGCAGGAGGCCAGCGAGGCCTACTTGGTCGGTCTCTTTGAAGACACCAACCTTTGTGCCATCCACGCCAAGCGGGTAACCATCATGCCTAAGGACATCCAGCTGGCTCGTCGCATCCGCGGTGAACGCGCTTAAGTCTTGTCGCTTCATTGGAAGTGGCAGGCAACGCCACAAAAAAACGGCCCTCTTCAGGGCCACATCAGTCATGCTTTTCGGACATGTGTAAAGCGTGCCGACATCCTCCCGTGTCTCAATCTTCCCCTCCGATGCTAACTGGTTCCAAGTGCAAGAGTTCAAAAGCTGTGAGTACTTTTTATTCATTCCGTCTTCTTGCACCTGTTTCCATGGCGCGAAGTCCTTCATTCGCAGTTGCTTCCAACGATTTTCATGTGTTCCTTGTCGCATATAGCAAAAAAAAAAAAAACTAGTATGTTTTTTTAAGGTGTTGTTGGATGAAACAAAACCTCTACCGAGACATTATAGGGTTCATATTCTAGCAATCAGCGAATATTGCGGTTATAGATTTGAGCAACAAAAACATGTGGAGTAATTTTCGCCTTCTGTTTTTCTTTTTGAGGGATGTCCACAACATTTCTTGCCCTCTGCCGGTTTCAGGGAAACGCTGCTGCGATTGTAGACTCTTGTAAAGACAGCTTCAAATCCTCTGAAAGCGAGGCAGTGCAGCGGTGGTTTTACGAGTTCAAATAACAAACATTGCTGGCCTTTGCACCCGACAGCTAATCTCGTTCGGTCGCTCAACGCAATTCGTGCGCTTGGAAGAATTTGGCATTAAATGCAGCATGCATATCATGCCTCAGGGCGGCATTCAAGTGATGAAAGAGAAACACCGGTGGCATTGCACAAAAAAAGAACAAAAGGAAATCGAAATGCACATACCCGAGCGTTTAGAGACACGGAAGACTGGCGCACGGAAAAGAGTATCCCATATTCAAGTCATGAGTGGTCCTGAAAAGGACCGTTTTTCTTTAGCGGATGCCGCGAGATGGCTTACGCCTTCTTCTCGGTCTTCTTGGGAAGCAGGACGGCCTGGATGTTGGGCAAGACACCTCCTTGCGCGATGGTAACGCCGGACAGCAGCTTGTTGAGCTCCTCGTCGTTGCGAATGGCCAGCTGCAGGTGTCGAGGGATGATCCTAGTTTTCTTGTTGTCCCTGGCTGCGTTTCCTGCCAGCTCGAGCACTTCGGCAGCCAGGTACTCGAGTACGGCCGCCAAGTAGACGGGGGCACCGGCACCAACTCGCTCCGCGTAGTTGCCCTTTCGCAGCAGTCGGTGGATCCTTCCCACAGGAAACTGGAGCCCCGCGCGGCTGGAACGGGTCTTGCTCTTGCCCTTTGCCTTGCCTCCTTTTCCGCGCCCAGACATCTTGGTGGAGGTGAGAAGTGGACGACCGAACGAACCGACGAACACTGAGTGAGTGAGGGAGTCAGAGCATTGAGAAGCAGAAAATCAAAGGAAGTGCAATTCCTCTCCGCTTGGGGGCGCTGCAAGAGCGCGTTTTCACCTTGCACTACCTCTGCTTCACAGCACTCCTCTCCCAAAACCCTCTCCCAAAAGTCAACTGCTTCCTCATTGGTTCGCGCAGAAACCAATCGCGAAGCTTCCTTTCGGGCGAAATCCAATCACAGCACTTTGTTTCCCGCGCTCCAGAATGCTAACCAATCGGAGCACAATTTTCAGAATGCTGTTGAAGCCTTATAAAAGCGAAAAACGTTGTCGTTGTGCCATCTTTTTGCCAGCGTCAACGTCGATCTTCTGTCGAAGACAAGTCGCGCGAGGATGCCCCCCAACCGAGCGGAAAAGCAGTGAAGAAGGCAGGCAAGGCACAGAAAAATGTGCGTGCCACCGACAAGAAGAAGAAGAGGCGCAGGAGGAAGGAGAGCTTCAGCATCTACATCTACAAGGTGCTCAAACAGGTCCACCCCGATACCGGAGTGTCCAGCAAGGCCATGTCGATCATGAACAGCTTCGTGAACGACATCTTCGAGCGCATCGCAGCAGAGTCGTCCCGGCTGGCTCACTACAACAAGCGCTCGACCATCACGAGTCGGGAGATCCAGACAGCTGTGAGGCTCCTGCTGCCGGGTGAACTGGCAAAGCATGCGGTGTCCGAGGGCACCAAGGCTGTCACCAAGTACACCAGTTCCAAGTAACACCCCGGAGCTTCCCGGTATCTGCCGACTACCTAAACGGCCCTTTTGAGGGCCATACTCATCCCTGCAAAACGGCCGTCTCTCGATGACTTCCAACTCCCGTGTCTCTTTTCCAAGAAATATGTGAGTACCCAGTGCCTGAGAATCTGCATCGCGCCTGTGTGCATATACTATGTCTTTTCTTTTTTCTCGCTGTGCAGTCGAAATTGGCTGCTTGTAGTCAGAGTCGGATGTCGTTTATTTTGTTTCGGTGAAAAAGCGTATTCCATTCCTTTTGGGGGGCACGAGTGGCCTTAAATATTGCACATCGCTGGCGCATGTAAACGATATTCGCGTGGTTTGGAGCCTCTGCAAGCCCATACTCCAAATCCAAAGTGTTGTGTTTTCTAGATGCAGCCGGTTCGTTTTTGTTTTTAGAGCCGCGGTTGTTTCAAATAACTTGCTTTTTAATTTGAGTGTTCTCATACCGTTTGGCTTGAGAAAGTTGTTTATTTGTGTTGTCACTTCACGCTTGGTATCAACTCGAACAGTGGGTCATTTTCATTGTTCGAAACAATGAAGACGGCTAGAAACTTGAAAATGTGTCTGCCATTAGTCGAGTGCTTGTACCGCAAGTTGAAATAAAGAGATTTCTCCGTTTACAGTACCTCATTTTTTGTTTGCGCGATTCGCGGCAGCGGCACAAACTGGCCGCTTCCGGGTGGCACGCTTGGCTTCTTAACGGACCGAAGCCTTGTTAAAAAGTCTTCGAGTATTAAATTTTCTGCGAGCCAAAAAGACTTTTCATTACGTGTAATAAGCACTTCAACCTGGACACGCTTATATAAGTCAATATTTTGATCAAACTGCGTTCTTGGGTGACCCAACTTGCTGTGAACCCAGCTCACCATGGCGGTGAATTGCACTGCACGCTTCAAAACGCCAGTGATAAGAACCTTTAATTTTGGTGTGCCGTGGGAAGAGTGCGTCTTGCACAAGTTCCGATAAATAGATTGCTCCAACGTTTATAAACCTCTTTTTTATTCGCATGTAAAAATGGGCCAGCTGCATCGGCACGAAGCTGGGAACTCCGGAGTGACATGCTTTTCCCCTTGACTTAACGAAAACGAATCTTAATCCCGTTGAAATATATATCTCCTGGAACCTAGAAAAAACAAATTTTTGCACATACAACTATGAAGACTAAAATGGGTCAGGTTTATTATTGCCTACGTTTTGCTAAAGCCATGCATTTCATTGACACACGCCTCCTTCTAGTGTGCAGCCACCTGTCGGCCACAGATCGAAGCTGCCGCCCCGCGCGAATGCTCCCATTCGTCGGCGGGAGAGGAGGAGGAGGCCGTCGCGGGTTCACTTTCGCGGCCCCGTAGAGCATTGCCGCCAGTCTCTCTTCAAGCAGGCGAACGGTGTGGTCGTGTTTTTCGTCGTCTCCCTGTGTTTGCAGCAAACATGTCTGGAAGAGGCAAGGGCGGCAAGGGCCTGGGCAAGGGTGGTGCCAAGCGCCATCGCAAGGTTCTTCGCGATAACATCCAGGGGATCACCAAGCCTGCAATCCGTCGCCTAGCACGCCGCGGCGGTGTCAAGCGCATTTCCGGCCTCATCTACGAAGAGACCCGCGGCGTCCTCAAGGTCTTTCTGGAGAACGTCATCCGCGATGCCGTCACCTACACCGAGCACGCCAAGAGGAAGACCGTGACGGCCATGGATGTGGTGTACGCGCTCAAGAGGCAAGGCCGTACCCTCTATGGTTTCGGTGGTTAACAGGTGCAGCCGTCTCCCCCAACTCGTCGGACACACATCAAAAACGGCCCTTTTCAGGGCCAAACCAATACGGATATATCTTGGAAACGGGATTCAATTCCGACACCTCCCTCCCGTGTCTCTGTAATCGTGAAAACAAGCACTGCTTTGGGTGAGTGATCCCTCTATTGTTATGAGTGTTGTTTAGCCGCGGGTCTCTACCATTACGTGCGCCACAGCCGTGCGTTAATTGTGCAAATCTTCCTACGCAACTCGGGCAGCAGTCTAACGTTCGTTGCGCTCATACCTGCCATCGGCCATACCATGCTGAATACGCCGGTTCTCGTCCGATCACCGAAGCTAAGCAGCATCGGGCTCCGTCAGTACTTGGGAGGGTGACCACCTGGGAACACGGAGTGCTGATGGCATTCCTGTTTTTCTTCTTGCTACTTCTTTTTTTTTTTTTTGTGCTGTCTTGGAGGGTTGTGTCCATTTGTACAGATTCATATATCTTATAAAAGCTAATGAAATGCCTCGTTAGTATAGAAAGCATCTTAATATAAATGCGATTCGTCTCTTTCATGTTTCGAGAAGGCCGCTTACTTGGAAGTGAAAACTCGGTGTCCTGTGCTATGGCCCGCTGGTCGATTGCACGTTTAAAAACGGTAATAATAAACGCAGATAGAGTCTCTTAAATTCGTGTGCCGTGAAAGAAGTTTGTGTAGTAGACGCACGAAGAAAGAGACTGTTTTAAAACGAGTGGTTTTCTTTTTATTCTCGCGTGAACTTGGACGTTTGGTTCGCAGCCCGAGCGCGAAGCTGGCTCGACGTGTTTCGCTCCCTGACACACCAAAGCCAATCTTAATGTTACCGAATCATATATTTTCGGAAAGGTAATGACATTCTTCGAGAGGCGTAAAAAACATTTCAAGTTAAATGCGATAATTTTTCTTCATATTTCGATCTAACCGCTTACTTGGAAGACAAAGTTAGGATTCGCGCGCTATGGGCGGCTGGTCGCTTGGACGTTTTAAAACCGCAATATTAAATAAAAGAAATAGCTTTTTCTTTATTGTCGCGTAAACTTGGACGTTCACGTGACAAGAAAAAGAAGAAACAAAATCATGCAGTGAACAAACAAGGTCTACAGTTAACAGCAAGAATGCTTCGTGCACATTGCAAAAGGGCAGAAAGCAGCTTACCAAGGCTGGGAGTAGGACAGAGAAGTGGCGAGAGACACGGGAGCTGCATGCCACGCAAGTGCATATCCCACGATATGCGAATTAATTATGGCCCTGAGGAGGGCCGTTTTTTGTTTTCAGTGGTGGATATCCAAGAGAAGACCTATTTCTTGGAAGAAGCCTTCTTTGCAGCAGGCTTCTTGGCAGGGGTCTTCTTTGCTGCCTTGGGTTTCTTGGGGCTCTTAGGTGCTGCGGCCTTCTTCTCTGCCTTTGACTTTTTTGGCTTGGCCGACTTGGGCTTGGCCGACTTGGCCCTCTTTGCGGGGGACTTCTTGGCACTCCCGGGCTTCTTCTTCCTGGCCGCACTGGCAGCTGCCGATGTTGGGCGCTTCTTTGCAACACCGGTTTCCTTCTTGGGCTTTCTGGCAGCAGGTGATGGCTTGTCGGACTTGGCTGACAGCTTGAACGATCCGGTAGCCCCCTTGCCCTTGGTCTGCACCAATGCTCCCGCAGCCACGGCAGACTTGAGATACTTGCGGATGAAAGGAGACAGTTTCTCGACGTCCACCTTGTAGTTGGCAGACATGTACTTCTTGATGGCTTGCAGAGATGAACCACCACGTTCCTTGAGCGCGCTGATGGATGCAGTCACCATTGCAGACACCTTGGGATGCGTTGGCACGGCCTTTGCCTTTCCCTTGGACACTTTCGCGGACGCCTTTTTGGGGCTTTTCAGGGCAGCGGGGGCCGCGGCCCCAGCAGGAGCAGACACTTCTTCGGACATGACCAACTCTACTTGATCCCAAAGAGCAACTGTTCGCAACACGCCCGAACCACCACTCAGAATGCAGAAGCGTGCTGATTGGCCGAGAGGCGATCGCGGACCTCTTGGAGAAGTCCTCCAAAGGTGTCGAATGTTCGTAGCCGTGCCGTTTCTAAAATAACCATGTTGGGAGTCCAATTTCTTTTCGCTTCTGTTCTCTAACATAGGTTCAACATTATCCTTACAAGTTTGCATCACTTTAATCGTGAGAAACTATTTTAGAGAGCCAAGCACGCGGGCCCTCGCTAGAAAATTGCCCGAAACAGCATCCAGAATGAACATGCGCGCTGATTGGCCGAGAGGCGAGCGCGGACCTCTTGGAGAAGTCCTCCAAAGGTGTCGAAAGTTCGTAGCCATGCCGTTTCTAAAATAACCACGTTGGGAGTCCAATTTTTTTCGCTTCTGTTCTCTAACATAGGTTCAACATTATCCTTACAAGTTTGCATCACTTTAATCGTGAGAAACTATTTTAGAGAGCTGAGCACGCGGGCCCTCGCTAGAAAATTGCCCAAAACAGCATCCAGAATGAACATGCGCGCTGATTGGCCGAGAGGCGATCGCGGACCTCTTGGAGAAGTCCTCCAAAGGTGTCGAAAGTTCGTAGCCGTGCCGTTTCTAAAATAACCACGTTGGGAGTCCAATTTTTTTCGCTTCTGTTCTCTAACATAGGTTCAACATTATCCTTACAAGTTTGCATCACTTTAATCGTGAGAAACTATGTTAGAGAGCCGAGCACGCGGGCCCTCGCTAGAAAATTGCCCAAAACAGCATCCAGAATGAACATGCGCGCTGATTGGCCGAGAGGCGATCGCGGACCTCTTGGAGAAGTCCTCCAAAGGTGTCGAAAGTTCGTAGCCGTGCCGTTTCTAAAATAACCACGTTGGGAGTCCAATTTTTTTCGCTTCTGTTCTCTAACATAGCCTCAACATTATCCTTACAAGTTTGCATCACTTTAATCGTGAGAAACTATTTTAGAGAGCTGAGCACGCGGGCCCTCGCTAGAAAATTGCCCAAAACAGCATCCAGAATGAACATGCGCGCTGATTGGCCGAGAGGCGATCGCGGACCTCTTGGAGAAGTCCTCCAAAGGTGTCGAAAGTTCGTAGCCGTGCCGTTTCTAAAATAACCACGTTGGGAGTCCAATTTTTTTTCGCTTTTGTTCTCTAACATAGGTTCAACATTATCCTTACAAGTTTGCATCACTTTAATCGTGAGAAACTATTTTAGAGAGCCAAGCACGCGGGCCCTCGCTAGAAAATTGCCCGAAACAGCATCCAGAATGAACATGCGCGCTGATTGGCCGAGAGGCGAGCGCGCGGACCGCCGGGAGAAGTCCTCCAAAGGTGGGTAATGTTTTTAACCATGCCGTTTGTAAAATAAATAAGTTTCAAGTCTATTTTTTTCTTGCTTCTGTTCTTTAACATATGTTCCACAACATCATCCCAAGTTTACATCACTTCAATCGTGAAATATTTTGTTAGAGAGCCACGCGTGCAGGCCCTCGCTAGAAAATCGCCCAAAACAGCATTCAGAATGAACAAGCGCTCTCATTGGCCGAGAGCAGTGTGCGGACCTCGGGGAGAAGGGCTCGCGCTTGCTGCACATTGGCAGTTGGTCCTTAGGAGTGGAGGTGTGTTGCTGCTTGCTAGCTCTCTCGTTTTATTGTCCGTAGTCGTCACCAACGTTTTCGGAATGGCCCGTACGAAGCAGACCGCCCGCAAGAGCACGGGAGGAAAAGCACCGCGCAAGCAGCTTGCTACCAAGGCCGCCCGGAAGAGTGCTCCTGCAACCGGTGGAGTCAAGAAGCCGCATCGCTACAGGCCGGGCACGGTCGCGCTGCGTGAGATTCGTCGTTACCAGAAGTCGACTGAGCTGCTCATCCGCAAGCTGCCCTTCCAGAGGCTGGTGCGGGAGATCGCGCAAGACTTCAAGACGGACCTCCGCTTCCAGAGCTCGGCTGTGATGGCCCTGCAGGAGGCCAGCGAGGCCTACTTGGTCGGTCTCTTTGAAGACACCAACCTTTGTGCCATCCACGCCAAGCGGGTAACCATCATGCCTAAGGACATCCAGCTGGCTCGTCGCATCCGCGGTGAACGCGCTTAAGTCTTGTCGCTTCATTGGAAGTGGCAGGCAACGCCACAAAAAAACGGCCCTCTTCAGGGCCACATCAGTCATGCTTTTCGGACATGTGTAAAGCGTGCCGACATCCTCCCGTGTCTCAATCTTCCCCTCCGATGCTAACTGGTTCCAAGTGCAAGAGTTCAAAAGCTGTGAGTACTTTTTATTCATTCCGTCTTCTTGCACCTGTTTCCATGGCGCGAAGTCCTTCATTCGCAGTTGCTTCCAACGATTTTCATGTGTTCCTTGTCGCATATAGCAAAAAAAAAAAAAAACTAGTATGTTTTTTTAAGGTGTTGTTGGATGAAACAAAACCTCTACCGAGACATTATAGGGTTCATATTCTAGCAATCAGCGAATATTGCGGTTATAGATTTGAGCAACAAAAACATGTGGAGTAATTTTCGCCTTCTGTTTTTCTTTTTGAGGGATGTCCACAACATTTCTTGCCCTCTGCCGGTTTCAGGGAAACGCTGCTGCGATTGTAGACTCTTGTAAAGACAGCTTCAAATCCTCTGAAAGCGAGGCAGTGCAGCGGTGGTTTTACGAGTTCAAATAACAAACATTGCTGGCCTTTGCACCCGACAGCTAATCTCGTTCGGTCGCTCAACGCAATTCGTGCGCTTGGAAGAATTTGGCATTAAATGCAGCATGCATATCATGCCTCAGGGCGGCATTCAAGTGATGAAAGAGAAACACCGGTGGCATTGCACAAAAAAAGAACAAAAGGAAATCGAAATGCACATACCCGAGCGTTTAGAGACACGGAAGACTGGCGCACGGAAAAGAGTATCCCATATTCAAGTCATGAGTGGTCCTGAAAAGGACCGTTTTTCTTTAGCGGATGCCGCGAGATGGCTTACGCCTTCTTCTCGGTCTTCTTGGGAAGCAGGACGGCCTGGATGTTGGGCAAGACACCTCCTTGCGCGATGGTAACGCCGGACAGCAGCTTGTTGAGCTCCTCGTCGTTGCGAATGGCCAGCTGCAGGTGTCGAGGGATGATCCTAGTTTTCTTGTTGTCCCTGGCTGCGTTTCCTGCCAGCTCGAGCACTTCGGCAGCCAGGTACTCGAGTACGGCCGCCAAGTAGACGGGGGCACCGGCACCAACTCGCTCCGCGTAGTTGCCCTTTCGCAGCAGTCGGTGGATCCTTCCCACAGGAAACTGGAGCCCCGCGCGGCTGGAACGGGTCTTGCTCTTGCCCTTTGCCTTGCCTCCTTTTCCGCGCCCAGACATCTTGGTGGAGGTGAGAAGTGGACGACCGAACGAACCGACGAACACTGAGTGAGTGAGGGAGTCAGAGCATTGAGAAGCAGAAAATCAAAGGAAGTGCAATTCCTCTCCGCTTGGGGGGCGCTGCAAGAGCGCGTTTTCACCTTGCACTACCTCTGCTTCACAGCACTCCTCTCCCAAAACCCTCTCCCAAAAGTCAACTGCTTCCTCATTGGTTCGCGCAGAAACCAATCGCGAAGCTTCCTTTCGGGCGAAATCCAATCACAGCACTTTGTTTCCCGCGCTCCAGAATGCTAACCAATCGGAGCACAATTTTCAGAATGCTGTTGAA
>JAZHYW010051076.1:0-34011 GCA_037355805.1 Ixodes ricinus
CCACAAACTAAAGCTCCGAAAAACTCTGCATGCATTTTGCTCAGAAATGAAATCCAATACGCAGAACCCCAAATATGTTACAAATAAACAGTGAGCATACTCCTTTTACAACAATGCACTCAGTTTATCAGTCGAAGTTCACATATGTAAAGAATGTTACACACAGAAGATGACAAAGCATTTAATTGCAGATACACAAGTGATCACTATTATAATCAAATAAGGAAGAGAAAAGTATGGTAAGGCCCTAATCATGACGTCCAATTTCAGGCATGACCTGCTGCATACCACATTGTGGTTCAAGCAGACGAAAGCCAGGTCAGGAAGAGAACTTTGCACTCCACGAAATACCATCAGACCCGGATGAACGAGCAAGCTGGCTACAAGCAATCAAGAGAGATGACTGGCTGCCATCAACCTACTCCATGGTTTGCAGTCGGCACTTTGTGCCATCCGACTATGTTGAGGGCAAACGCCGGAAGCTGAAGAAGGGCGCTATCCCAAGCATCTTTTGGAGCATGCAGCCTTCAAATATCACTAAGATGAAGGACGCTATCAAAAGGAAGTGCAGCACTCCATATTCATCAGAAGTTCCCAAGAGGCAATGCCTGGACACAGGCAGTTCGCAAGTGACTGATGCGACATCAAGCTCTACACTGGACACTCCACCGACCTCCTCTTCGTGCAATGAAGGTGCTGAACGAATCCTAATCATCCGGACATCTCCAGCGAGCACCTTGGAGCCTCAAGACAGGCAGGCATCAGAAGTGTTAGACAGCAGGCCATGCCAACAGCCAGTGCTGCTCACCCAACAAGGAACACAGGCAGACGTTCGAAAGATGTCAGCACAAATAACCGTAGAGAAACGTAAATGGACCCGACGAGTCACCACCCTGCGAAACCAAGTGGAGAGACTCAAGAACACTGTTGACAGATACAAAAAAGACTTGGAAAAGTTGCGAAACCTGAGGGAAGAAGATGATGTCACAAATTTTCTTAACATCTGTGAACAAGCAAAGGAGAAGAACGTGTCGGCTATGTTTCTAGTCGACCAGGTAAAGAACTACCACAAGAAAAGCCCAAGGTGGACAGAACATACCATCCGTCACTGCATTTTGCTGAGACACATTTCTACAAAGGCCTATGAACACATAAGATCTGAAGAGCTTTTTAAACTTCCCAGCAGGAACACTCTGCAAAGCTACATCGGAGCTGCCTCAGGTCAAACTGGCTTCAGCGACTTGGCGAAGGCTCGGCTTCAAACAGAACTGCACAACCTGGCAAACACACAATCAAGGACATGCTCTCTCATTATTGATGAGATGCAGATCAAGCAGAGCTTGCAGTACAACAAGCAGCAAGATGTCTTTGTGGGCCAAGTGGACCTGGGACCGTTGACTGAAAAGACCAAGCAGCCCATCCTGGCAAATTCGCTGCTGTGCTTTCTCATGAATGGGCTCAGCATTCCATACCGGATCCCTGTTGCCTACTTTTTTACCAAAGGGTTAACAGGAACCGAACTGGCCAAGCTTCTGCTTCATGTCTTGGGCAAGGTGGAAGACGTTGGCTTCAAAGTACTCCGGATTGTAACTGACAATCACCGAGTGAATGTCAATGCAATGAAGCAGCTTTGTGGGGGACTCCTTACACATCATATCCTGCACCCAAATGACCCGGAGAGGATTCTGTTCCTTAGCTTTGACTATGTTCACATCTTAAAGAATATACGGTCCCAGTTCCTGGAACGCAACTTTGGAAAGGACAATGAGATCAAGTCCTTCTACCTCAAGAAGTTGTACGAGCTCCAGAGAGAGGCGGCTGTCAAGCCAGTCAGGTTCCTGAGTCGCAAACATCTTTTCCCTAGCAACATAGAAAAAATGAATGCCAAGAGAGCAGTCCAGCTCTTCTCCCCTGAAGTGACCGCTGTGCTCAAGCACCTGCAGGAACAAGCTGGCCACACGAGTGACCTACTGTATGCGGACGCAGGACCAACCATCTTCTTCATGGACTCTGTGTACCGCTGGTTCATTTTGCATGATACCAGTAACTGCACACAACACATACACCAACGCTACCCAGATGTGCGCCAGTATGATCACCCAGACGACCCTCGTCTGGAATGGCTCGAGTTTTCATTCCCAGCCTATCTCGAGCAGATCAAGAGCACGGCAAGCCCATCACAGTTCCTGACAACAGAAACCTACGAAGCCCTTCTCTTGACAACATACTCGACAGTTGCATGTGTACAACACCTTCTCACCAAGGAAGAGTTTGGATTTGTACTGACCAGGAAGTTCAGCAGCGACGCCATTGAGTCCCTGTTTGGCTCATTGAGACGATCCCAAGGGTGCAATGACCAGCTTAACGTTCGGGCTGCAATCTCAGGAATTGAGAAGATCCTGAAAACTGGTCTCATCACAGCTTCCCAGCAGAGCAATGTGTCACATGCTGCCTCGACCTCATCGGGTATGACTTCAGCCATTCGGTGCATACCACCAACAGTGTCAGCTGCCACGCCATTTCAACTTCCACAGAGTGCAGCGGATATCTTAGACAGGTTGTCAGATTCCAATGTACAGTACCTGCCAAGCCTCGAGCTGTCGGCGACAGCGCACGTTGGGAGCTACATTGCCCGTGTTGTACAAGAACACTTTTCATGCTTCTTCTGCATACATCTTCTTACAAAGCCGAAGACAAACAGTGCCTTGCAAGGGATCACAAACCACCTGGACCGGGGAGGCCTTTTGTACCCTTCAGATGAACTCGCCCATCTTCTCAATGTCCTCAGGATGTTTGCAGCGGATGTGCTGTCGTACAACCTCAGGGATTGGCGGCCCCTCGAAACTCTTGTGAAGTTTGCACTGCCAGCAGTGTATGACTCTCCTTTGCTGCTCTGCCCAACAAACAACAAGGCTCATCGACGTGAACTGATCCATCTTGTCTGCACAAAGTTCTTCAGACCGCTCCTTGTTAACTATGCCTTCTGTCACACAGACAGGAACGATAGATTTAAGATGTTCGCACGAAAGCCTCTTTCTCGAAAGTTTCAGAAGTTGAGGTAGAGCGGACGCAAAGGTAGATTAGAGCATAGATTTTTCTTCTACCTCTAGTCAAGCGGAACTATGTTCGTACATATTTTATTTGTCTTCGAAGCCTTGGCATTTAGTGATTTTGTGTCCGAGTTGGTCTTTCTGCGCAAATTATATGATATATGTATAAAGATTCTATTTGTTTCCAATGAGTTTACTGGGTACCTTTACTCCCGCTAATAATTCCAGCACCTGCTAAAAGTCGGTTTTCCCCTAAATTTGGTCGGATTTCCAGAACTGCATGCAGAAGTTCCCCATAACAGCACAAAACATTCGTTACGGCAACGTGACTCGATCACGCTCCACCAGTAACATAGCAGAACATTGCAGCAATGTTTAGTGTTGCTAGGGTTGTTTTAATGCGTTGAAACGCACCAATTATAAAAAAAGGGGGACAAAATTCTGTTGCAAAACTTCTGTCAGCAGAACTGCTGTCCCTTATTTAGACGCGGTTCGATCCTTGCTTATCACTGCTTTTTTTTTCAATTTACATTTAACATGCTGAAAATTTAGGCACGATGCAATATTATTATATGAAAAGCCTTTGACCAGCGCGACTGCGTTTGCCTTGTCTGACCTTTTGCTCTTTTCTGACGTTCGAGCCTGCAAACCCCGCAGCGCTTTTTCTACTTACGCATGGCTCAGCTTAAGACTGCGGTGTAACCCAGATACTGCTTCTCATCCGAGGTTCAAAGTGCAATCACAGCGGCTCATGGGATTCTCACCGAGTTGCGGCCGTGCACGCCGATCTTTGGTCATTTGGCCGCCGATCACATCCGGCGAACGAATCTCCCGCTCCCTTCGGGAAGGGCCGTGGGCTTCACCGCACAACACAACATGTACGGCTAGCTGGCGCCATCACGCGGGAGCCAGACGCACTTTTTGCCGGCCGCCTTTGCATTGCCGGAGCCGCGAGCTGACGGGCGTGGCACACTTATATAGGAGGCTCTGGTCCGGTGGAATCGTGGCCGTTGGAGCTTTTCCCGGGTGTTTGTGGATCCGGCGTTCCTGTTCGTCGTGATCTGGTTCAAGTACTTTTACTTTTTCTTGCTGCTTGAAGTCGGGACGCGAGAGAAGCGCGTAGAAAAATAAACGTCCGTTGGTCGTCGCGACCGCGACGCTGTCGGCCATGCTGATTTGATCCAGTTTGATCGTAACAAGTGCGTAGCCTTCGGAGCTGTCGTAGAATTTTGTCGTAACCTGCGCAAAACTTACGAAAATTTCCGGTTCGTGAATACGAATTTGTTTTTAAGTTTTGTTTTACGCATTGTTTTTGGCGTAAGATGGTTTCGTGAGTCTGGCCTCTCCACTTGCAAAAGTCGCCGGAAAGGTAAGACAGACGCAGACGACGTTGCGAGCAGACGACGTTGGAAAGGAGCAGACGACGCTCAGACAGGGGACCGCGATCAGCCAATCAGGGCTCGGCGTTCTGATGTCACCGCTACCCCCTGCGCGAGAAGCAGACGAACTTGCCCTCCGCATAAGCACGCTGCGCGAGGTGTCGTTGCGTGCCGGTGTACGCCAACGCGGTGGGTTCACCAAAGCGTGTTGGGGCCCCTATTCCTAAAACTCTTTAGTATCTGAAGTGCCATGATCGCGAATTCGCCATTGCGTGGGCACAAAGTCATTGTGTTGTAATGTTGGGTTTAGATGGCCGGAAGTTAGTCGGGGTCGATGGGCGCAGACTTGACTTTCAGCTGTAGATGAAAGTTGGCCAGTGGAGTATAACATGTGAGCCTGAGGTCTTCAAGGTGCACCGCGCAGTATTGATACACGACCAGGAGATTGAACTCCAGGATTCCTGGGTTCTCCAGCAGCGCAAACTTTCGCCCACGCGCTCTAGCAGTGCGGTGCCTAACGAGGCTCGGCCACCCGGTTCTCCCCCCCCTTTCGCGGCACAAACCAAATTAAATTTTGTGTAACGGCAAGTGGAGTCTGAGCATCTATTGGACACGAGAGACTACGTCGGCGTTCGGCGTGAGCTTGGCTCAGCTGGTAACGAAAGCGAGTGCTGCGGCCAGCGCCCGGCCATTCACACGCTTTGGGACCAAGAAATGGCGGCCGCCAATGTTTAGCGATGGAGGTGTAAGGGTGCATCACTCCGGTTACATTATTCCCCAAAAAATCTGCGAAACAAAAAAGTTAGCCAAAACGTTTTAAGTTACTTACGCCTTCCCTTCCTAGTGATTACACAAAATCCTAACAAAAAATTTCTTCGTTTTTTTTTTAAATATTTGTCTCTCTAAAAAAAAAAACACCTTGTGTAATACTCCGACGTGCTTTCGTCGGACGACCATGAGTGGAGCCTTTATTTACACTGCACACACGGCACACAAAAAAAGTAACAAGTCGCGGTACAATGAGGCTGACTCACCAGATGTCCATTCTCGCCTGGCAAGTCCGTACACGAAATAATAGAGCCACGTTGAAACGCTACCAATCCGTAAGCTACCAGATGGTGCACTCACGCGCCGGATTCATGGGGGACCCTACGGCGCAGTTGAAGGCGGCCGAGAATGGGGCGAAGTTCATTAGCGGTATGTTGACTCGGAGCCTTCCCAGGATGTCTCCGCGTACCTGATCTTTTGCACCCAAGCCTCCCTGCTCGGCTGATCGGAGAGTCCCACCGCATATTTGATGAAGAAAAGCTGTTCCATGTCAACCTCGCCTACGTCCAAGGAAACCTCAAGTTTGTGCAAGGTCTGACCTCAACATCCATGAGTGTTTTCATGTAGAGGTCGTGGAGGGGCGCGATGATCGCGTCGTTGGCAATTTTGTTTCTCCAGTCTAAGCCTCGACTCGAACTTCTCCCCGACCAAGTTTCTGATCTCGATGTAGTACTGGTCCTGGCAACACAGCTCCAGTCGTGAATTTTTTTTCAGTTCGTCCGTGTTCCACCAGGTCGCGAAAGCGAGGTTATTGTCCACGGCGGCTCCGCGCCTGTCCATGGCGCCGAACATCTCCCGGAGCGGGTCCGCGAGGAAGATGGAGTACAGAACAGGATCGAGGGTCTTAGTAATGTCGCTGATGAAGAACACGTTGCCGTGAGGAATGAAGAGCACATTCCTGCCGAAGAAATAGTCATAGCCTGGAAGAAAGTTTGTAGCCGTACCTAGCGTCCAAGTTGTCTTTACGGAGAATTCGTCTCCCAGTAGACGTTCATAGTCCCGGCTTGGACTTCACGGAAGCTTTCCAGGAGCCGGCTCGGCTCCAGCGGTTGGGCATTGAAGTTGTAATAGTTGGCGATGGTGTTGATGTCGTTCGTGCTGCCCAGGGAGATGAGCCTCATGTTCTCGAGCTTGTCCGCTCCTATCCCGATAGAGGTACGGTCCAACCAGAAGGAGGAGGAGGACAGTCTTTCTGCCATGGTACTCTTGAGCCGACTTTCAACGTTGGATATGCTGTAGTCATAGTGCTTCAGCAGCAAGGTCGAGTTAGCCTTGTTGAAAGTCATCCTGCCGAAGAAGCGCATCCCATGCTTGTAGACACGTTCCAGGAGATGCACGCACGCTGCAAGCGATCTGGGACAAACTTCATGTAGTTGTCATGACTTAAAAGCAAAAGTGGACTAGAAGCCTTAGCCAGGGGAGGAGACACATGCACTACTAGACGGTAGCCAATGTAATTGAGCAAAGTAACCGTGTCCGTTTCATTCAAGACGGGTGCCATCTTGTTAAGCATTACAGCGACTGGCTTCTCATTGTCGAACGTCTCTGTGTCCTGAAACAAGTTTGTAAGGTACTCTTTCCAGTCCTTCATCTTTTCTCTACCCAGCTGTCCAACCCTCTTGATTCTGCCCTGAAACTCAACGAATCGGCTGATGGTCATCACGCTGAGCAGCTTCTTCTCAAAACGAGTAATGGCCTCCACCTGTTCTGCGTTATTGAGCTTCTTGTCGAAGAGCGTCAGAGCTAGCGCCACCTTCTGCTTTTAGTTCTTGACGGACTCGCCCAGAAAGGCAAGCTGATGTCACTTGGGCGTCAAGCTTGGGTGGTCGATGTGTACTGTGTACCCCCGGTCATCATCAAACGGCTTCCCCAGAAGGGCTTCAGCGAAGGGAAACACGCCCAGATCTCTGTCCACGAAAGCGGAGATTGTGACGATGCTCTCGCCTCCGGAAAGCCTTCCTGTAGGGCCAGCTGCCCAAGTTTTACTCCTCCAGAAGACCCTTTAGCGAAGTCAGATTATTGTCGTTCTTTCCTTCTGACTGGCACTTGGGAAACAGAGATATGGCTTGATGCAGAAACACACCGAGGTACCTATGGTAGCGTTCCTCGTTCTTCTTGAGATAGACTCTGAACAGTTTTTCTACGTCTCACCATCATACCGATGCTTCCCTCCCGGTAGGGTCTGTTCCGGACATCTATGTTCTTTGCGTACCAGTGGCGCGAACAAACGTAGCCGTAGAAATCGCTGCACGCGTTCACGCTGGCGTTGAACTTGCCACGCAGGTAGTTCGCGGTCCAGGAGCACACGTCCGACTTGCAGCTGGCGTCCGCGGTGATTACCTTTCGCTCGTGCTTGACGAGATGATTGGCTGTCACGTCGTCAGCCATGGAGTTAGACGACGGCCTGAGCAGCGCGATGGTCTGGTTGATGAAGGCGACGATGATGGAGCCATTCTGAAGCTTGTACGTGGTGTCTGCGACGTCGACGAAGGCCATGAGACTTCCCGCGGTGCAGAGTGCCTAGAAGGCCGCCTGCTGGGCGTCGCGTGCAGGATCTGCGACCTCAACCGCGTCTGTGCAGTAGTGCACTTGGGCTCCGACAATGACAATGGTCTCTCGGCCGCGTCCAGGCTCTCGAGGCTTGAGTCCCTGTCGTTATCGAGTTCCACGTCGAGGCGTTCGCTGGTCGCGACGCGCAACATCGACGAACGTGCCTGTTTGGTCTGCTGTCGCGCGAATGAGGTGCCCGTGAGTTCGGCGCACGCTCGCTCAAAGACACCGTGCACGCGTGCGCTCGTGGACACACTTTCCGTTCTTCGTCGTCCTCTTACGACCTCACATGTGGCGTAAGCTCATGGTCAGATACAAGTTAAGAATGAACCAAGAGAGGATCATCGAATCCACTAAGAGAAGGTTGAAGGACTGGTGGCGTCCATGCAAGAAGTAGGGGAGTTGTGGTTACTTTTTGCAAGATCAGAGCATGGACTCTGTTCACTTGTTACAAATGAAATGGCCTACATGGTCCACTACAATTCGACCTGGGCGCCACACAATCCTTCCACACCCTCATTACCGCGAGCCACCGTTCCTTCGCCATGCGGCACTCCTCGTTCAGTTGGGAGCAGCGGAGAGTCAGCTACGTTCAAGCCTCTCACTCTGTGCCGCGGGCTGATTGGCTCACTCGGGACTGGCCGTTACGGCGGCGAGATCATAAACTGGCCAAACTCTCCGTATTGCTGTAGTACCCAAGCATCAAGGAGAATGCAGGGATTGGTGTTCCACGCGCCGCACGTGTTGGCCTCAGCAGTAGTAAATTTTCTAAAGAAAAAACCTAAAACAAATTGTATCTTGCATCGCGCGTTCGTCAACGCTTTATTTTGGTTATTTACTTCGAATCGTTTATGTGGGAAAGGCGTGCGCGTGTGGCGCGTGGTACATCAATTCCTGCATTCTCCTTGATGCTTGGGCATAGGGAGTATTCACTGGACGCCATATTTGTGGGTGCTGTTTAGAGCGCGTGCTCAGAACGAGCTCACATCAATAGGCAGCTAAGACCGGCACACTTGATGGTGCGGAATGCACGTTGCAAAAGAACTGTGGAAGCTCGCCATCAGCACGCGCTCAGCATTCGCGCACACAGCTATAGCCGACAGTGAGTACTCCCTATATTCATCTCACCTTAGCACGGACTAACTGCGAAGGATGTCCACGCGAACGGCTATACTTCGTTTCAGCTTCGGTCCAGACCGGCAAGCTACAAGCGCGAGCTCCGGGCTTTCAGCATCCCTGCCAAGCACGCGCGCTCGTGCAGTGCAAGCACTGTTCTGGGCCACATGCTCGAGCTTGTAGCATCGGCTGCGTCTGGACCGAAGCTGAAACGAAGTATAGCTTCGATTTCTGCCATGACTGGAGCACTCGCTGGGCGAGCGCTCGTGCAGTCGCCGAGGGCTTCCTCAAAGCCAACTAGAGCTCGGGCTTTTGGCACGCGCGGCTAACAATAGTCCATGCCAGTGTGAGACAAAGTATATACGGCTCTGACCGCTTAAGGCTGCGGTCCCACGGCAGCCATCTTGAACAAGGCGTTAGTTCAACCAATAGATGGCGACACGCACCCGTGGGGTGGCCGAAATATTGGTTCACGGTGGGATGGCTCGAGCACCATCACGTTCCCCTCGTGGCCTTGCTCGCGCCGCTGCCAGCTGTGCTCAGCTGGCTCAATAGCGTGGCCCAGCAAACTCATCTATGCGAGAATGTCAGGCTGATATAGGGACATGCGGTTCGGCGGTTGCGACGGGCTTCCGCAATAAATCTTACCAAGAAGGAATCAATTGTTGATTGACGTGTCAATATTCTGTCAATGAAAAATTCTTCTGCACGAATGCACGCTCAGTAGACTCAATCTTCCAAGACACCAGTGGAAGCGGACGTCAAGTAAACTGCTTCGCAATTTACGGTATTTACCTCGCCATTACAATGACGACTGAAAAGTGACGTAACGAAATATTGTGTTTCACGGTATCCGGAAGATGTTGTAATGGTTGTTACATTATAGTTCCCAGAAAACAAGCGCCGTTGCAATATTTTCGGAAGTACCGACACACATTATGTTGTAAGTACAGCTTAGGAGGAATATGATGAAAAGCATCAGTATAAATAGGAAGACATTTATTAGCCATGAAGACACTATGATTGAGCGGCGTTTAGTGACGGCAAGTGATGAGCGTTCGGGAATTTATAAGTTCCCATGATTGCTAACTATAGACATGCGGACAATAAAAACCTGTTTTGTCGGGAGATGGAGTTGCGGTGATGACCTGATATCGGACGACTCGTGGCAGACGTACAAGCAAGTTTCGTCTCAGCGAATGGTAAGCGTCAAGTGTCAAGCACAGCACGTCGCTACCGACGTTGTTGACGTTTCGAGCACTTACCGCTTTCGACAAAAGTGTTGGCACCTGGGCTAACTTTGCGGAAAGCCTCGAAGTTTTCCTCGAGTCAAGCGCCATTATGAACAGTAACTGAAAACGATCCACTCTTCAGTCGGCGGGTGCATGGCGAAACGTATCCGCATCCGCGGAGTCATGGTCGATGCGTACTCTAAGTGGTTGGAAGTTTACACGATGCATGCCACGACGTACAAACGCGTCATTGACGTTCTACTCACTCGTTTCGCTAGTTTTGCCCTACCGAAAATACTTTTCTCTGATAACGCGCCGAATCTCGTTTAAAAAAATCAATAAACAAGGTTCTAAAAACAAAACAAAAAACGGCATCAGGCATTACATTAGTTAACCATACCATCCTGCAACTAACGGGCAAGCAGAACAGATGGTGTGCGAAACGAAGAAAGCCCTCTTGAAGCTTACGGAAGAAGCAGTTCAGTGAAGAATCGCCAAGTTCTTGTTCCGGCACCACATTACGGTGTCATCTTCCACGGGAAAAACACCAACCGAAGCAATGTTCGGCAGACGAAGAGCCACACCCCTCGATCTCATGACACTATGGCCTACGAACGAAGATCGAGAGATTCCCAGATCGGGAGTAATGGCAGTTTATTCGATCGGACAACTCGTCTACGTGAGGAATTTCAGCGGAAGTCCGGCCTTTCATGTAAAACTTGAGCAGAAAAGGCTCAATGTTGTTTGGCCAGATGGTGTCATCCCTCTGAAGACGTTGGATATCAATGCCCTTGAGTGTAAATATAACGAAATCACAAAAATCTCTTTGTGTATTGTGTAACTGCCCTTGTATTTGGTAGTAGAATCTATGGTGGTGATTTGGAACTTTCACACCAGGCTCTTTTTTTATTTTTCGCCTGATACTCTTTTGCGGTTTCAGTAGACTTCAAGAATCTTTTGGAACGGGGACGCTTCACCTCAACACGGCCATTTGTTACAAGCCGTCCATCAGGGGATGCTGCTAGAAATCCGTCCTTTATATTAATGAATAAGTCGCACTTTTGCACAGCGCAGTTTTTCGGTTCCACGTACAGTTGTAAAGCATCATCCCCGATGATTCTACCATATTCTGTTCCGGGTGAAGAAAAGTCTTTGGGTACACGATACTTGAAACAAGTCTGGCACTGTACGTTGTGGTTCGACATCCACTAATGTCGTCATCCTTATAGAGCCTCATCAATTAATCATTACCTCGTCACCTCATATTGCTCTTCGTCAACAGTAAGTACAATAGGCTATATTACAATCCAAGAATTGAAAAAAATTAAGTCGTGCAGTCCTTCATTATGTTTATTTTTTTATATAATGTTACTACGTTACATTACCTCGAGACGATCGACGTCCATCGTCGATCTTCAAATATACCTGTATATAAATTAGACGCACAATCACAAAAAACACAGCGTGCCGCCTCTTTTCTTTGGATCGTCTTTTTGAAATCAGCGCAAGCTCGCGTGTTCTCTCTTCTGAGACGGTTAGAACGGTCGCACATAAAACCCGCGTTTCTCCTACCCGACCGCTTCCTTCTCTCATTATGTGTAGTTGGTTATAACTAAATAAGCTATAATAAAGGTGTATTATTCATATTTAGTTTCAGTTTCAGTCACGGGAAAGGAGGTTCGCGGGCACTATACTCCGTTTCACCTTATGTTGTACCGCAGACAAGGCTAGAAGCGCGAGCTCACAGCGTTGGGAGCTACTCTTAACGCACGAGAGCTTGTGCCGCCGAGATGTGCCCTAGAGCAAGGAGCTCGCGCTTGTAGCCTTTCCTGCGGTACATCATAAGGTGAAACAGAGTATAGTGCCACTAGCGGGAACAATGAGGAAGAGGCAGGTGTCAAAAGGTAGTGGCTTGTGGAACCCACGGGGCTTACGTCATGGCCCCTTCAGGTATTACAAGCTCCTTGAACAAGGGCATGAATAGTGTCATTAAATAAGCTACGCTTCAGAGTAACGACACTTGGCCATATCGTGGCGTAAAATCATGGTTGCCAGTGATCTGAAGCTTTATCTAAAATCAAAGGAAACTCTTTTCTGTCCTCCATAAATGTTTAAACAGTCCGCGACAGAGCAAAGCAAGATTGCATCAGCTTCCTAACACCGGATAAAATGCTGAGGAAGTCGCACTTTTGAATCACTACGGTAGAAGGGTGGTAAGCTGGGCTAGTTGGTACTGGTTACACATGATAAAATCAGCGAACAACGTTGGGAAGCTGTTGAAGAAAACAGAAGACAGGACAGACGCTGAAACTCACAACTCTATGTATCTTCGAAAGAGAAGAAGAAAGAAAAAGACACAGAAAACACAGGCACGTGCAAATGGCTAGCGAACTCCGGAGCGCGCTCCGGGGCGCGAGGCTATAGCTGTAGACATTCAACGCTTTAAAAAGGATATTTCTTTTTGTGATAAAGCCAATGAAGGCTGACTCACACAGCGCTCCCCCAAACCTTGTATAATGAACGCCTCATAAATTTCTCTGGTAAGTTTTTCCCTAAATCTACCTATAATATTAGTATTAGCCAATGTTGGACTACATGAACAATTTCGACAGTGTAAAGGCAAGTGACCTCCTACGTTGGATCTAAGTGATAGGGAATGTTCACGAAGCCTGTCGTTGATACACCGTCCAGTTTGTCCGACATAAGTTCTACCACATGACAACGGGATGCTGTACACCACGCACGAGGTACAGGGCACAAACGGTGAGACATGTTTTTTGTTACACTTGTGTCTGGATACCTTTTCTATGCCCATATGAACCTTTGAACAAATTTGGGCCATTTTTTGGGGGCAGAAAAAACAACCGGTACGCCGTATCGTTGAGCTACATGTTTTAGGTTATGAGATACCTTGTGTAAGTACGGTACCACTACCACCCGTTTTAATGCGAATAGCATTCTTTGGATACTTCACGCACTTTTCGTCTATGTATCTATCTATCTATCTATCTATCTATCTGGCTATCTAACCTCTTACGCCGCGGGTCGATAAATAAATAAAAAGACCGGCGCCGGCGGGATTCGAACCGTTGACCCTTTGATCAGCAGGCAGACGCGCTAACCACAGAGCTATGAAGGCAGTCATTCACGCACTCTAAACACTCGTTTATATTTTTACCATGCGCGCGTTCCATGCACGAGGTCTCATTCCGCTCTCGTGAGGCTTAGCACGGCCGCTAGCTCACCCTCTCCCGCGCTCAGGAGAGGGTGATGTAGCGGCCGTGCTCAGCCCTCACGAGAGCGGAATGAGCCCTCGTGCATGGAACGCCGCGCACCGGTAGCTGTGACAGCGCTGTAAAGCGCGTCCTATGGTAAAGATACAAACAACCGTTTAGAGTACCGTTGGTTGAGACTAGCTGAGACGCCAGAAAGTCTGGTCGGTTCCATTTTGAGTGTTTTTGCGTATGGCGCGTGCTTTGCTCGCCTTCCTAAGTGACACAAACGCACGTGCTGGGCTGCGGAGATCGTGCGCAGGGCTGTGAAAGTGTCAACAAATTTAGAATCGCCTCAAGAGTGGGCTGGCGTATCTAGAGTGTGCCGGCCACCTGACAAACGCGCATAACTCCGCACCGTTTGATGCTATTCGCATTAACGTAGATAATCATTCCCAAAGGATGGGTTCTGCTGATTTTTTTCTCAACATCGCGCCTAGGATTTTCTGCTCCATTTACTTTTTTAACCAAGACACGCACCACTTCACTTAAAACCTGCCAGGGAAAGCCGGAAGACCGCAGTCTTTGAATTTGGGCATTGAAGCTATCCTTAATACAATGAAAACAAGACTTTTTAAGAGCTGAGCCAAGGCAGGAGAGTGCAATACCCCTCTTTACAATTTTTGAATGTGCCGAGGCGTAAGGTAAAATGCCCTTTTTTGAACGTGGGGAGAAGGACCAGCATAAGTGGTTGGTGCAAAGTGAGAGCGAAAGGTCCAGAAATTGTAAGACGCCGTCCCTAGGCTCTTCATAGGTGTACCTGAGACCAAAGCTGCACTTATCGAAAATGTTCATTACACCACTAACAACGTCTCGTTCCACACTATTATCAAAAAGAAGCAAAGAGTCATCAACATATCTAAACACCTTTGTGACAGCAGAGCTTAGGACTAGTGCAACAGAACTATCAATTCTGGCAATAAAAATATCACTGAGTACTGGTGCAACAGACGAGCCTATACACACTCCGGATTTTTGAAGAAAAACATCATTATGAAATCCTATGAACGTAGAATTCAAATAAAACGTTAACAGTCCAAGAAAGCACTCCGTAGAGACTCCACTCGAGTTTTGAAAGGATAGTTCATCATTCTCCTCAATGCAGGTTTTCACAGAGTCAAGTAAAATGTCATGGGGAAGTGAGTAAAAAAGGTCCTGAACATCAATACTAAACATGCCATGGTTGCCAAACTGATCAGTCTTCAAAATTTCGACAAGTTGTTCAGAATTTTGAACCTGGAAAGGGTCCCTAATACGCAGACCTGACAAGTGTTTTTGCAGGTAGGCAGACACCTGGCGCTGCCATGTGCCTCTCTCGGTGACGATGGCACGAAACGGGCAAGCGTCTTTGTGCGTCTTGGCGCTGAAGAAAACTTCAAGATGTAATTTTTCCGCCTTTTGAATCACTACGATCGGCATTTGCGTTTGCTCTGCACTAGACCCGAAATGGCGGCTCCCACAACAATGTTGGGGAACGGAGTGCCGATACTCCAAGCGCAGCTCACTTAGTGGCTCTAGGCATGAAGTGAACTCAGGTGTATTCTTTTCCTTTTCGTCTTTATTGTTTATTGATTTCAATCATATCGAATAATCAACACAATATATCACACTACGCTTGTGTAATTATTTATCTTAGATTTATTAACCTGACCCAGTACTTAAACCATTTATTTGTCGATAGTGAATCTTCCAATATATTTTCCAAATGTGAAGGCAAAAATACACGGACACTGATGATGATACAAACGCCAACGCCGCCCTCGAAAATTTCTTGAACTTTAGAAATCAGCAGTTCGTCTGCCATCCGGCAGGTAGCGCAATAAAACACCCAAACAGTTTTTAATTGTTTTTAAAACTAACTAAGCTCTACACCTATCAAGAAACCAAAGCAAGATCATTGTGAAAGTCTAATACATCGCAATGTTTATCTATTCCATACAATAAATATTATTAGATGCCAATAAATCTGTTTCATGTCCATAAAAGCACATCTAAAGAACCGGCAATCATGTTTGTGTCCATCCTCAAACAAAAATGAGAGATGTTAACTGAAAACAAAAGCTGCTATATTGTATATCAGATATTAACCCTTCTTTATGACAACATGATTACCCATCGAATAGTATAAATATAGACAAATGTGATTTTTTGTGTCTAAGAAGGATGCAATTTTGCCTGAACTTTATGAATTTTTTTAGAGAAACCAAATGCGAAATTGCGAAAAAGGGCTTCGCTATGCAAAATAGCACATATTTAGTTGTCTCTGCATAAGAGGTTGATCAATTGTGTTGACAACCCATACCGGTGCATTCGTACTACCAAACGATGTTAGTCTGATTTTACCATTTTCATTGGTTTTTACGCGAGTCTTACAGCAAAAGTTATACGTCAATCCTAATTAAATTTAACACACGTTTGTAGGTTTTATATATCAATAGCTATAAGAAGTTTCAGAAACAAATATGCCACAGTTGTCCAGAAAATAGCTCGTGAATATGCTTCGGTAAAGCCAATTTTCCAAGAGGTAAATTTCCGAAACTAAAAAGAAAATGAAAAAAAGGCCACGCTGTGCAAAGACAACACTCTTTATCTACAAACCATGAAATTTTGGAGCAAATTTCTCTAACGGTAAACTCTCCCTATTTGTACTACCAAACCATGTATGACCAAAAACACCAATAATTCGCAGATCCTCCCCGATCTCGCTTTTTGCTTCAGAAATATATATCATATATCCAAATGAGGCCCATTGCCTATTTTATAAGGGGACATGAGTTAAATATTTTTAGGTAGTGACTAAGCGTCAGAATCGCGCTGCAAACAAGGGCACATATCGTCATTTTTCATGGCCGCCGTGGGACCGCATCGGCACTCCGTTCCCCAACATTGTTGTGGGAGCCGCCATTTCGGGTCTAGTACAGAGCAAACGCAACTGCCGATCGTCGTGATTCAAAAATGCGACTTCCTCAGCATTTCATCCGGTGTTAGGAAGCTGATGCAATATTGCTTTGCTCTGTCGCGGACTCTTTAAACATTTATGGAGGAGAGAAAAGAGTTTCCTGTGATTTTAGATAAAGCTTCAGATCACTGGCAACCATGATTTTACGCCACGATATGGCCAAGTGTCGTTACTCTGAAGCGTAGCTTATTTAATGACACTATTCATGCCCTTGTTCAAGGAGCTGTAATCCCTGAAGGGGCCATGACGTAAGCCCTGTGGGCTCCACAAGCCACTACCTTTTGACACCTGCATCTTCCTCATTGTTCCCGCTATACTCTGTTTCACCTTGCGTTGTACCGCACGAAAGGCTATTAGCGCGAGCTCCTTGCTCTAGTGCATATCTCGGCGGCACAAGCTCTCGTGCACCAAGGGCAGCTGCCAACGCTATGAGCTCCCGCTTCTAGCCTTCGCTGCGGTACAACACAAGATGAAACGGAGTATAGTGGCACTAGTGCCCGCGAACCTCCTTTCCCGTGACTGAAACTGAAACTAAATATGAATAATACACCTTTATTATAGCTTATTTAGTTATAACCAACTACACATAATGAGAGAAGGAAGCGGTCGGGTAGGAGAAACGCGGGTTTTATGTGCGACCGTTCTAACCGTCTCAGAAGAGAGAACACGCGAGCTTGCGCTGATTTCAAAAAGACGATCCAAAGAAAAGAGGCGGCACGCTGTGTTTTTTGTGATTGTGCGCCTAATTTATATACAGGCATATTTGAAGATCGACGATGGACGTCGATCGTCTCGAGGTAATGTAGCGTAGTAACATTATATAAAAAATAAACATAATGAAAGACTGCACGACTTATTTTTTCAATTCTTGGATTGTAATATGGCGGTAGCCTATTGTACTTACTGTTGACGAAGAGCAATATGAGGTGACGAGGTAATGATTAATTGATGAGGCTCTATAAGGATGACGACATTAGTGGGTGTCGAACCACAACGTACAGTGCCAGACTTGTTTCAAGTATCGTGTGCCCAAAGACTTTTCTTCACCCGCAACAGAATATGGTAGAATCATTGAGGATGATGCTTTACAACTGTACGTGGAACAGAAAAACTGCACTGTGCAAAAGTGCGACTTATTCATTAATATAAAGGACGGATTTCTAGCAGCATCCCTGATGGACGGCTTGTAACAAATGGCCGTGTTGAGGTGAAGCGTCCCCGTTCCAAAAGATTCTTGAAGTCTACTGAAACCGCAAAAGAGTATCAGGCGAAAAATAAAAAAAGAGCCTGGTCTGAAAGTTCCAAATCACCACCATAGATGCTACTACCAAATACAAGGGCAGTTACACAATACACAAAGAGATTTTTGTGATTTCGTTATATTTACACTCAAGGGCATTGATATCCGACGTCTTCAGAGGGATGACACCATCTGGCCAAACAACATAGAGCCTTTTCTGCTCAAGTTTTACATGAAAGGCCGGACTTCCGCTGAAATTCCTCACGTAGACGAGTTGTCCGATCGAATAAACTGCCATTACTCCCGATCTGGGAATCTCTCGATCTTCGTTCGTAGGCCATAGTGTCATGAGATCGAGGGTGTGGCTCTTCGTCTGCCGAACATTGCTTCGGTTGGTGTTTTCCCGTGGAAGATGAGACCGTAATGTGGTGCCGGAACAAGAACTTGGCGATTCTTCACTGAACTGCTTCTTCCGTAAGCTTCAACAGGGCTTTCTTCGTTTCGCACACCATCTGTTCTGCTTGCCCGTTAGTTGCAGGATGGTATGGTTAACTAATGTAATGCCTGATGCCGTTTTTTGTTTTGTTTTTAGAACCTTGTTTATTTATTTTTTTAAACGAGATTCGGCGCGTTATCAGAAAAAAGTATTTTCGGTAGGGCAAAACTAGCGAAACGAGTGAGTATAACGTCAATGACGCGTTTGTTCGTCGTGGCATGCATCGTGTAAACTTCCAACCACTTAGAGTACGCATCGACCATGACTCCGCGGATGCAGATACGTTCCGCCATGCACCCGCCGACTGAAGAGTGGATCGTTTTCAGTTACTGTTCATAATGGCGCTAGACTCGAGGAAAACTTCAAGGCTTCCCGCAAAGTTAGCCCAGGTGCCAACACTTTTGTCGAAAGCGGTAAGTGCTCGAAACGTCAACAACGTCGGTAGCGACGTGCTGTGCTTGACACTTGACGCTTACCATTCGCTGAGACGAAACTTGCTTGTTTGTCTGCCACGAGTCGTCCGATATCAGGTCATCACCGCAACTCCATCTCCCGACAAAACAGGTTTTATTGTCCGCATGTCTATAGTTAGCAATCATGTGAACTTATAAATTCCCGAACGCTCATCACTTGCCGTCACTAAACGCCGCTCAATCATAGTGTCTTCATGGCTAATAAATGTCTTCCTATTTATACTGATGCTTTTCATCATATTCCTCCTAAGCTGTACTTACAACATAATGTGTGTCGGTACTTCCGAAAATATTGCAACGGCGCTTGTTTTCTGGGAACTATAATGTAACAACCATTACAACATCTTCCGGATACCGTGAAACACAATATTTCGTTACGTCACTTTTCAGTCGTCATTGTAATGGCGAGGTAAATACCGTAAATTGCGAAGCAGTTTACTGAGACGTCCGCTTCCACTGGTGTCTTGGAAGATTGAGTCTACTGAGCGTGCATTCCTGCAGAAGAATTTTTCATTGACAGAATATTGACACGTCAATCAACAATTGATTCCTTCTTGGTAAGATTTATCGCGGAAGCCCGTCGCAACCGCCGAACCGCATGTCCCTATATCAGCCGGACATTCTCGCATGAGATGAGTTTGCTGGGCCACACTATTGAGCCAGCTGAGCACAGCTGGCAGCGGCGCGAGCAAGGCCACGAGGGGAACGTGATGGTGCTCGAGCCATCCCACCGTGAACCAATATTTCGGCCACCCCACGGGTGCGTGTCGCCATCTATTGGTTGAACTAACGCCTTGTTCAAAAAAGCGGAGCCATTCATTGTTGCGGACATGCTCGAGAATCGTGCTGCAAATTCATGGCGTCTGAAATCCAGCTCAGCGCTGCGCTGCGCTGCCGCCATGATCTTCCCAATGGCTGCACGTTGCACGTGCCGCGTGCACCGACGCACCTTATGCCACTTTTGAAACATGAAGGGGCTTTACTGACCCTATCATAGCAGTGGTGCCTGCTGGCAGACTGGCAAGACGTTCTACTAGCGACGACGGCGGCGGTCCCTGCCCGTATGGAAAACTTATATCTGGGCCATATCTGGCCATATCAAACATTATATGATTATATACGGCCTATATACAGACTTATCAGGCGTATATACAGGCTGATATGGCATATATACAGACATATCTGGCATATATACAGACTTATCTGGCGTATATACAGCCTGATATGGCGTATATACAGACTTGTCTGGCGTATACACAACCTTATCTGGCGTATATACAGCTTTATCTGGCGGCCGGTTTTCAATATATTAAAAAGTTAAAAAAGTTAGATATTTACTTTTTTAGCAAAATTTGAATGGATCATTTTTTGAAAGCTAAACCTTAGCACAAATAATCCCAAATTTCAGCTTTGGCAAGCTTAAGTTTGAGATTATTTGTGCTGAATTTTCACAAGGATTTCAATGTAGAATTAATTAATTTGAAGTGTTAACATTACGCCGGAATAGACAATTTGCTAAATCCCCCAAGCACATCGGCCCATACTCGAGGAATCATGGGGACGGTGTTTCTTCAGCTGCCTAGTGATCGGAAATTTTGACCAATTCTATGGTTACACAGTTTTGAGTGTAATTCGGAGTCACCCTGAAGAGGTGTCGTATTGAAACCAATTACCTGTCACATCACTTTTAACATTTTTCGCCAATGTCAGTACTGTGCATTCTGTTCAACCTTCAACCTGGATGAGCTGCAGACATATCTCTATACATTATGATCATTCTCGCACAGCTTCAAATACGCTGATATTAAGTTAGAAACGCTAAAAATGCTAGAAACAGCTCCCCTGAATCTGGGCTGAATCCCGGTTTTGGTTGTTGTGATTTCTCGGCTTTTAAGTAATTCCAGCTAAAACAACAATCACAAGAATGATAATATTGTAAGAGATTTCGGCCCCTCAGCCTGGCTGAAGGTTGGACAGAATGCACAGTATCATAACACGCTGCCATTGACGAGAAATTTTAGAAGTGATACGACAGGTCCTTGAGCCCTATGGGACGCTTGTTCAGGGTGACTACGAATTACACTCGAAACTGTGTAACCATAAAATTGGCCAAGACTAGCGATCACTAGGGAGCTGATCACCGTTCCTATAATTCCTCGAGTGCGGGCCGGGGGCACTTGGGAGGATTGTAGACAATAAAAATATATAAAGTGCTAATTTCAGGCTTGTGTCATTTTGATATGTCTGGCCAGATCTGGAATTTCCTTACTTAGCCAGATCTGGGATTTCCATACCTCGACAGGGATATCAGGCTATATCTGGCAGATATACCATATCAGGTTATATGTGGCCAATTTTTGATATGGCCATATCTGGAAATCTTCAGATCTGGCCAGATATAATTTTTTTGTAAGGGCTTGCTTTGCTCCTATGCACTGACGGAATAGAGGGGCACTGCACTACCTTTATTATCGCCAAGCCATTAAAGTTTATGGTGGCAAACATTAAAATATGCTTTCAGAACTAATTTGTGAGGGACTGTAGAAATTTGTTTTTCATGTCTGCAGATAAAATAGGCCAGTAAATTATGCGGAAGAATTTATATGCAAACAAAAAGGACCATAGGCTCATAAACTTCGAGATTTGGTTGCTGCATTGAAGCTCCAAGGGACGTGACACAAGTCAGACACCTCTTCTCGGAAATATAAGCATTTGGGCACTGAAGCTTTGAACTGACATCAAGGTTTGTGTAAAAGATTGGAATAAGGGGGGTGTACGTCCGTTTATAGGGCAACACTCATAGTAAGCGATTTATCGGGATACTTACGGGATCGAGGACAAACCCGTCAAGAGGACAAAGAGAGCTCAACTAGTGCGGGCTTCGAGAGCAACGCGGTTTATTTCCCATTTTTTCGCCGGAGTCAGCCCTTTGTTTTCCAGTGTAGTCCGGCACCTTGTCGAAGTTCTTGAGGCTCGCCTTGATCCATGCCGCGAATCCCGAGAGCCTCGTGTACAGACCAGGGTCGCCCTTTATCTCGGGAACGCAACCGATGCTCATCGTGGCGATACCCACTTGGAGGTAGCGGCCTTGATCGTCCTGTGAGACCACGGGGGCTCCGGGGCTCCCTGAAGAAGAAGAAAGAAACGAGGACACCTTGAACGGCCGGGGAGGGTGCAATTGGAACAGCCCGGATAAAGTACCGTCTGTGCGGAGAGGAAGTCGTCTGCTTTTTGCGCAGCGGTTGCGGTGACGCGTCAGAACGATGCCGAGCTCCGACTGGCCTTGATTGAAAGGATATGGTGGGTAGACCCCAATGCTTAATGCCTTGATGTGTACCCACTATTTTTTTTTTAATAAGCCAATAAGAGGCGTTCTGACATCGTCGAAACTCCGGTGCAAGAAGCAGACAAACTTGCGCTGCGCATAAAGGCCTGGGCACGACGTCATCGTTAGTGGATCCCCGGCCAGCCCCTAGCGGCAAACACGCTGAAACTTCGCGAGAGATGCCGCAAAGCGGCGGACGCTTCCGCCGTGGCGTCGCCGCGTGCTAACGTCGCTCTCGTTCTGAGACGCTGCAAGACGCGCTGTCGACGATGCTGACTCAAAAAGGCGGCGCTGCGTAAACCCCTCAAAGATGACTTTCTTGGCAGGCCTTGTTTTTTACGTGATATTAGGGAGTTTTCGTAGACCGCGTTCTTCCCTCCGCTAAGCCCTCCGCAACGAAGAAGCCGCTACCGCGCCTGCGCGCCGATGGCCCCGGCTGTAGGAACTGATGCGAGGGGTTGCGGAGAGCGTTGCGGGACAGGGAACGATCTACGAAAACTCCTATGATAAGCGCGGAGCGGTAGCGGTATCTGGCAGCTCTGTGGTATACACGAATTACACGCCGGACGTCCCAATGGACCTTTTCACATACCGACGGCACCAGGCGGTGGCTGCACGAACAAAAATCGAGAGGATCTACCTGCGCTACCAATCGATAATGGGAGCTATGCTACCAGTTTCTTCGTTCTCTGAGCAGCGGGGCGTGCCCAACGCGCCGCACAAGTGGGGCATCGTGGCGTCCACTTAAACGTCGTGTTATTCTTTCCGTCCGCTTTCTTTTTTTGCGTAACACAATTATATGTATGCTGCAATTACGTTTGCTACTCGCTGATCTATAGCCTCCTTCCGAATTTCCCCGATTTTAGGTGCCACCTCCGCCGCTTGGCATCGGGCGCTCCGCGCGTGCGTGCATATTTACGCAGCCAGCGTTAAGACAGAATAGGGAGTTTTCGTAGATCGTTTCCGCTGTCCCGCAACGCTCTCCGCAACCAGCTACGCTAGCCGGAACTCTGCAGTCAAGGCCATCGGCGCGCCGGCGCAGTAGCGGCTGCTTCGTTGCGGAGGGCTTAGCGGAGCTCAGCGGAGGGGAAACGCGGTCTGCGAAATCTCCCTATTAGCAATAGGTAGCGTAAAGGCCCGTTCACTCTTGCCACCGAGTACGACCGAGAGAGACAAGACCGGTTTTTAATCCTCTTGCGACTTCTTAAGACCGGGGCGCTGCTGCGGAGCTGGTCCTAAGACGTCGTAAGAGGATTAAAAACCGGGGTTGTGTCTCTCGGTCGTACTTCAGTTGCAAGAGCGTGAACGGGCCTTAAGCCGTCGCCCCATTCGATGGTGTGAGCCGTATTCTTCCGTTCACCTATCCTACGACTCAGTCGGTTACATGGATATATGAAGCTTTTGGAGGCGACACGACGCCAACATGAGGTGAAGCCGGGGGAGACTTCCGGTTTGGAGGGACACGCTCCCAACCACGCCTAAGACCTCAAAAGACGCAATTGGACAGGCTGGGCAATTGGGCACCTTGGCTGCTATAGGCTCCTTGCACTGACGTCACATCGCATGCTTTTGCCCACCACAAAAAAAGGAAGAGAGGGAAGCTGCTTTTGTAAGAATTTTGAGTGACAGGGTAATCTTCTATAATCTTCTGGGAGGAGAATAGCGACGCCTGTGCAAATCAGGGAGGCACAAAGGAGGATCCTGATAAGAGGGGAGCTCCTTCTTCCCCTTTTCTTTGGAGGGCATCGGAAATGACGTCAAGTGCAAGAAGCCTATTGGACGTACTTGGGCACCTTCGTGGGCATTCCCTTCGAGCGCGACCTCTACTTCCGGCTACACTTAAGATTGTCTAGTTTGGTTGGCTTGAGCCGGTATGTCGCCTCCTCTTATTCCCACCTCCATGGTCGGTTGATTTATTGGAGATCCTGGCCCGTTGGGTGGCCCATCGATCTAAAGGTAACGTATTTTTGTCTCTTGTCGACTTTGTGACGGAAAAAAACCTAAAGCACAAAAAAATAATACAAGACATACTTGGGACACATATATTTTTTTTTAATTTTGCGACGAAAAAAAATTTTTTGCTTTTTTGCTTATAATGCAAATAAATGCAAAGCTACAAGCGAGCTGGGACCATGAGTGACGAAAACCGATCTCCTGAGAAGGGGAACAAGACCCCAAGGACATAGTTTGTGTTCGTAGTTGAATAGAGATGTGAAACTAGCAAACGATAGTGTAGTCGACAGCTGTTGGCCAGAGCTGGCCGGAGCCAAGCTGGTCAAGCGGCCGTCTTCCAACGCTCGTGCCGCTTCTTCGGTTTCGTTCGTTACACTACCTCCTTAAGCCACTGTAGTCACGTGTCTAGTGGTCAAATTTGTACAAGGTGGCGGCAGCCCGGTCGGGGTCACTTTTAGTTGGTGAACGGAATAGCAGTTTATCGCTCTAAGCCTTTCCACCTCGTTGGCGAGCAGACGCGCGGCAGCCTCCGGCATCGTCTGCTATTCCGCCAGCGTCTATCGTTGTCTACATAATGCCCGCAGGACGCGGACACGAGAGCTGCGCATGGGCGTCCGTTTTCGCCTGCGTCCGTCTGCTACACTCGCTCCGTCAGAAACTTCTGCAACGCTCGCAAGACACGACCATTAAAGTGGCGTTCTAGCATTCCACTATGGACGACCATGGTCAAAGACAAGCGTCTGTCAGCATCTGTCAAAGTACGAGTAAAGAGCGTGCCGAAAGGCCGCTTTTACTGTTGCTACCGTCGAACCGACGGGAGCAACTTTCACGAGCGGCTTGATGGACAGTAGTACAACTTAAGAAAATAGGTATAAACGTGTTACTGACTAATAACAAAACAAACAAACATAATATATATATATATAATCGGGATTTCTTGGCCTTACTACAAAACCTCACTGTTTTTGTTCTGTAGTCCTCGATACGTATTTTAGCTATTTACTAAGTTATATTGCACCGTTTTCAAGCCCCTCGTAAAAGGTAAGGCCGTCTGTTCGACGTCACTGCAGTGTACGTCGAACGGAAGTTTTGGGGCGCATTTATACGGGACAAAAGAAAGTGTCAGACGACACCTTTTTTTTTCTTTTTTTTTTAGGGTACAGATTTTTTGTTGTTGTTATTGTTTCCATCTTTTGATAGTACAGGGACGCTTTCCAAGTATTCTGGCACGACCAGATTTTTTTGTATATATATATATATATTTGATTTTATGTTGTAAAATGAACGCGCGAATTGCGGGCCGGATCGGGTTCCGAATTTTTGCGGATGCGGTTCGGATGCGGATAGAAAGTATGCGGATGCGGATCAGGTGCGGATGCTCTAATTGTTATTCGCGCAAGGCTCTACCTATAACCAGGAGCTTATTATGCGGGTTCAACCGAGAAAATGAAGCCCGGTTTTTTTAGACCATGTAAATAAAGTACCCATGTGCAGAGAGCTGAAACTCCGCGACAATGTGACATAGCGGTGGTGATAAAATGCGAAAGTTTGAGCGCATGACTGTGCCTGAATCAAAAGATACAAAAAAAATCCCTACGATCCAACGTCCACCTAAGCTTAACTAATATTCATCCAACCGAAATATGAGATTGTGCGCACATTTAGCATCTACTTCATTAAAGAAAATGACTTGTCCAGAAGAAAAAAATTTAAAACTATATATACCTTTCCCACGGACATGTTTATTCACTGAAATAAATGGTTCAGGCGCCCACAATCACACATATCGGCTTCAGGAATATTACGCATAAATAGACAACAACATTTTTTTTAATTTTTTTTTAGGTAATGTTATGTCTAAACTTTCGGATTTTATCAAAGAAGTTTGGGCTTTCTGCATTGTATAACTTATATATGCGGGGTAAAAAACCTGGTTTTGTTTTCTCTAGGCTGCCTCAATGTCCTTCTGTTTAGGCCACGGTGGAAGAAATACATTTAGGTGGTGACTCTGGCCGCTCTTCCCGCGAGGAGCGAGCGACCAGATCGTGTTCGGAGCTAGCATCGAACCGGGAGTGTCACTGCTTCACCATGATGTACCGCAGGAAAGGCTACAAGCGCGAGCTCCTTGCTCTGGGGCGCATCTCGGCGTCACAAGCCTCGTGACTTAAGCGCGGCTGCCAACGGTAGTGCTCGCGCTTCTAGCCTTCGCTGCGGTACAACATAAGGTGAAACGAAGTACAGTTACTCCGCGCCGCCGCGGAGGGCGCTGAGGTGTGAGCACCGTGGGTATGAGGTCTCTCCTCGGCGGCCGCGGTTTCGGGGGCGTAGCTTGCTCGCCTTTTTCGCTGTGTGGTGGTGGTGTGCGGCCAGGGCTGGACTCATGTTTTGCTTTGGTGCTGTGTCGATCAACGGTGCCACCATCGTGCACGAAGGTGAGCCTTAACCCAAAGAAGAGGTTATGCTATAAGGATGGGAAAGACGTGCTTCGTTCCCAACTGCAATTCGGGGTACCGGAACTGTGCAGAGCGAGTGTCCTTGTTGAAGGCTCCATCGAATGACGTTCGCCTGGAGCAGTGGCGTCGTGCAATCCCGAGGGCCGATCGCAAGTTACTACCTATAGTCGGTGACAAGTCAAGAACGAGAGTGGATCTCCTCCCACCACTTTCCACTTCAGTGGAGCGGAGCGGTGGAGAGGAGGTCACCTCCTCTCCAGCGTTCGCACTACTAGAGTGGAAAGAGCGGGGAGGAGCTTCCACTTCGTTCTTGACCTGTCACCGACTATAGTCTCCTCATCTCGTTGACCAAGTGAAGACCAAGCTTCACAGTCTAATTTCTGCCGAAGACTGGGAAGATGTCTGGACATAAAAAGGCTGAAGAAACCAAGGCTGTGGACTGCATACTGTATTGTGTAACTGGGTTTTTGAGTGTGAAAATGAAAAAAGCTACACGCTGCCCTGCATGCCGATCCGCTTTCAGCATCGACAAAGACACTTCTGCTGAAGCAGCACTGACAAACGTGAAGAACAGAGGCGGCCTTATACACCCCAACAAGAACCTTTTCCAGCTACTGAAGAAAGCGGAAGAGTTCTTCCTGAAAAATAAAAGCCACCAGATTGTCTACTGGGACACAATCGACAGTGTTCTTGACCACATGCACAATAACGTTTCTATGGGCTGAACACAAAGAAGAAACAGTTGCCCAGTTGCTCCACTACTACTTTAGCATGCGAATGCGACAACACTGTCAGCAAATTACCATGAGTATGAACAAACAAGCTCAAGAAAAGATGAAATCAGCAAAGCAGCGCTCGTCTTAGTTTAAAAGCATGGGCGAGAAACACAGGATGTAGGAGATTGCGTTCTTTGGTAGTATGCAGTGAATTCAGCTTTTGTGTATATTTTAAAGGGAAAATATTTGTTAGGTCTTTTTTTTTTTACAGATGAAAAGTGATTTATGTCCTATAACCGCTACTTTTGTTTGACTTTCAGTCATTGTGTCATCATGTCAGTCAGTGTTTCATCATACTTTGTCTCATCATTTCAGTCACATATGTCATCATAAATATAATTTTTTTTCTGCTCACAAGGTTTGTATGTTTCACGGTACAAGTTGACATTGGCAATGTATAAACCATTTGTAATGCTATAACCTTTAAGCGCATGTCAAGAATTATTTTGGCCCAACTATGTAACACTATTAAAATTTATTTGTTTTCAATAAGAAGGCAGGAGCAGGGTGGAAAAAATCACCCGACCTCCTCCAGGAGCCACGCAAGGTGTGTAAACAATCGACGGAACTCTTAAGCCAAACAAGCTGTTTGACAAAACATGCTAGCACTGACCCAGCTGTTTTAGTCTAAATTACTCTAGAATTATTGAAGGCCGAGTAGATTATGCCGGAAAGTTTTATATTTATACGAGTATGTTTGTCACGTTAAGTCATCATCGGAATGTTCTCGTTTTAAAAAAAAAAACAGGAACCGCACGGGGGAAAAAGGCATATAGTGCCAGTGCGCCATACATAGACCCATCATTTCAGTACACAGTACACAGGGACCGAGTAAAGAAAGCATAACTTCTTCACAAGCCCTCTATACAAGCCTTCAGAAGCCCCTCTAAGCTTTGGCGCCATCTATCCCCGTGCGCGTGTAGCAGCGCTCGCGCGCCGAACGCCATATCGTAGATCGCCGCGTGAAACAGAGAGTCATCACCTCCTGTTTTCACCTCAAGAAACGAAGTAAAACAAGTCCGGCTCCTTGCGGAACACTATTAATTTGCCCCTTTATGTGGATAATGAAGACATACGCAGGTGAATTTTAGATTAGATATATGTTATCTTATCAAGACGTACACGTTCCAAACGCCGAAAGCATCGCTTTTTCCTCCGACAACCAAATCCCGTAAGAACTACTTCGCGCCGCGTAGGAACAATGCGCAAAACTTACTTTTTCTTGAGGTGAAAACAGGCATAAATGTATTTCTTCCACCGTGGTTTAGGGTGATGCCACCCTTTGTAGTACCCGATGCCGACTGCACGCGCTCACGGGTAAAATACAAATAAATCGACGAAAACCAAAATGGCGCCACCAGCACCGGAGTCTGCGCCACAAACGCGTGCAGGGACACGCTCTTTCACGCGCTTCTGAACAAAAAAGAAAAAATTAAAGTGCGGGACAAAATGGCCAGGTGTCTCTCACCCCTAAGCCAAGCGCACATAAAAGAAGGCACCCTAGTTTTCTCAATTGAGACCGGTACAACCCAAAAAAACAACCTGTAGATCAGATTGTGTCCCGTGAGGCACGTGCACGCTACTGCATCTACCACAGATGCAGTTAAACAAAAACTTGTATATTTACTTCTGCAGATTTCGTCGCCTTCCCCGTGGCCACAGAACATGGTGTCCTTGAGGTACCTGCCGTATTTAAACTTCACCAGGCAGTCGTCGTCGGAGAGCAGTTTTAGGCCGGTCGAGTACCACGATCCTTCTGGCTTGGCTGGACCTGAGGAAACCAGACAGATGTTTAACAGATGCAAGCATTTTACATTTACTTTGAAGCTTTATGTACAATCTATATCGTCGAAACATTAAAGCCACTCAATATGTGAGAGGATGCACTTGATCTTTTGTTTGGCGTTGAATATCAAGCAGTGCTTATGTTACGTACTTAACGTCAAAGAGTCAAAGGAGCGGTGCAACAATTTTTTGTACTTACAGCTAATAGTACTTAGGCTTATTCCTGACATTCATGACCCATGAAACACGCGTTAGTATTTTTATCTCCAGGCAATGACAGTTGCAATAAAAAGAAAAGAAAAGAAGAAGTTGGCGGAAAACGAGCGGCGCCTACTCCCTCAACTCGCTGCCAGAGCAAGCAGTCACGTGATCTGGAGCCAACTATATGCCGCCAAAGCTGGGGATCGTAAAACTTGATGACGAAATCCTGGGGATCGCATTGTTGACCAGGCCAACAATGCTTCCCCAAAACTTCATCATCAAGTTTTGAAAAGAAGAGACTCAAAGAAAACGTCTGCTTTTATGCCTGCGAGTATACTTGGGATAGTGCCAGCAAGCTAAGTGAGAAGCATACCTGTCCAGGCCCCTTTAACGTATATAGGTGGGCTTTGTGCAATTAGAGAAAGTATGCAGTGCAGGCAAGTTAGTTAGGAAACATGGTCTAACCACTGAGAAAAGGAGAAAAAGATTGTCCGTTATTAATCTTCTCCTTGTCTCAGGATTTAGATTATGATGGTTGGCCTCTCTCGAGAGACTCCACTTTAGAAACACTTGGTTTTGGAAATCAAAATTAATAATAATTCTATTAAATTATGTACCATTTTACCCACCATATATTTGTAAAGGAAACAACTAAACAGTGAAGCATACATTACCTTCTGAATAAAACGATCTTTAGGCGACCTTTCATATCTGCCAACAAGGTAGCTGTTAAAATTCTATAACAGTTCAATAATGCGGAGACATTGAAAACTATTTCTTTCAACCTGAACGTGTAGACATGAAGCGAACCAAGATGTCCCAATATTCGTGTGTTTTTTTGTTTGTTTTTTATAATATAACTCAAGAATGTTTTACAGTTAAGTTCTTCGAACACTCACTGACATTTCCTCACAAAAGTTTGATTTATTGGTTTTCATTTCCTTCTATGTATATCTCAAACAGCGAGCGAAAACGTAAAACGGAAAAGGGGAAAAGTCGATGCAACCCTTGAATGTTTGCGCAATCCTTGGCTCAAGGAAGGAAAGATTACAGATAGTCAAGCGTCCAAATTAACATGCACTTTCTGTGCCCAGGATGTTTAAAAACTCTCCACTCCTCGTATTCCCAGAGAACCCAGGCTGCGTAAATCCGCGATTCACTATCACTATTTGCATCAAAAGCTTTTTACTCTCAGAGATTACTGAATTCTGCGTTATTTCTATCCCCGTAATTTCTATTCAATACGATTACTCGGCTTCACTAAACTCACCAAACGACCTTCGCCTGATGCCAACTGTGACCAGTGTCATTTTGCTCAGATCTGTTCGTGTAGATTGCAGACAAATCGGCATGATGTTCTTGTTAAACTTGATTTCTTTCTCAACCTGGAACATAGTTGTCGCTTTATTTGATTAGCACTACGTTATGAGTCACGTGAGAGATATTCATACCGTAGTTCGCTACGTGCCTTGTGTCTCTGTAAATGCACCGTCACCTTAACTTTCTTAACTCTTTTTTTATTTTTTTTATTCCTCGAGTTCTCTAAGGTCGTTCTATGTGAATTTATCAAATTCACAAAGAACAAAAATGATCTGATTGTCATTGTTCAAAAAGGGCAACAACGCCCCCCCCCCCCCCCCCGTTTTTCGTAAAAGAACAACATAATTTGAAGCACCAAAGACACTATAGACCGACCAAATGTTTCCAAACAACAAGATGGTGAGTTGGGCCAGTTGGTTCATAACAGGAAAAAAACAAGCGCCGAAAGACTAGGACAAAGTAAGAAAACGACAACACAAGGCGCACTCGCAACTGAAGTTTTATTTATGGAAAAACATAGTCTTATATACACTTAAAACACCCACGTCACTTTCCGTGCCCACTCTTTATCCAAGAATAAACGCTCTTTTTCTGACAGAGTCACGGAAGGCTCGCTTATGCACTTATCTGCACCCTTCTTTATTGCATACGCCTCATGAATTTCCCTTGTAATCTTTTTGCCGTAGCGCCCAGGATTGCCATGTCATTGAAAACTGGTGTGCACTCACATCGGTTGCAATGCACAGCCAGGTGCCCAGAAGGTGACTGTTTTAGGGAGCAGCATGCTCTCTGGCGCGATCATTTACACAACGCCCAGTTTGGCCTACGCGTAAGACCCACCGCAGGAAGCGGAATGTCATACACGACACCGGTCTGGCATTCACAAACTTATTCTGGTGTTTTTCTTGCAGTCGTCACTCTTCCCTTCGGGATCATTGATTTTTCTGCATTATGCAGGAAAATAAATGATCCCGAAGGAGGGCGACTGCAGAAAACACCAGAATAAGTTTGTGAATACCAGACCGGTGTCGTGCTCCTGCGGTGGGTCTCGTAGGCCAAACTGGGCGTTGTGTAAATGATCGCGCCAGAGAGCATGCTGCTCAAAACAGTCACCTTCTGGGCACCTGGCTGTGCATGACCGATGTGGTGCACACCAGTTTTGACATGGCAATCTGTCCTACGGCGACAAGTTAAAGATTCATGAGCATATGCAATAAGAGGGTGCAGATAAGTGCATAACCTTCCGTGACTCTGTCAGAAAAGAGCGTTTATTCTTGGATAGAGAGTGGAGCACGTGAAAGTGACGTGGGTGTTTTAAGTGTATATAAGACTATGTTTTTCCATAAATAAAACTTCAGTTGCGAGTGCGCCTTGTGTTGTCGTTTTCTTACTTTGTCCTAGTCTTTCGGCGCTTGTTTTTCCCGTTTCCAAACAAGCCCGCTTTGCCCGCACCAGGTGTGGGCACCGCGCATGCGCAGAAACCAAATGCTGGAGGCGTGAAGCGTTTACGCATGCGCAGTATCGACAGCAGCGCCACCGCAGTGGTGTGACGTCAATGAGTTGGGTTGGTCTATATATATACTTCGCTTCAGCTGAAGTCCAGACGTAGCCGACGATGCGAGCTAATGAAAACCAATCCAGTAGCGTCAAAATCGCAAGTCACTTGCAGGAACGTGACGATCGATTTTTGGGGCGCCAAGCACGTGTCGCTCGTGTGGGCAGCGCGTGCAATTGCAAGCTTGCCAGTTGTATTTTTCCACACTGACGCCAGTCGTGACGTCTATTTCTGACCTTTTTAAAAGTAGCAAGAGTTCATGTGCATAGGTTTGACAGGAGCTGAAGATGAGCGAGAGCAGAAATTCCGAAAACTCCTAGCATGACGTCACGCCCCGGGAAAGAGGGGCTTCAGCTGTACTTTAGATATTAATTTCTGCAGCCTCCGTGCACCAGATTGAAAAAAATAAACTCGATATTCGTGATCCTGGAGGCCAAATCAAGACGATTTTGGTGTTCTTCCTCAAATAGAGAACAGCTTCAGTTTCCTTTCAAGTCTTGCAGTATGCAAAATTTAAGTCGTCAGTTCCTGTCGTTTTTTTTTAAATTCGACTTGCATTCTTTATTATGAATAACTCCAGTGTTAGCATTCTTGGAACCTTCATACTGAAAAGCAGCGTTTTGAAGTAACTGTGAAAAAAGATTTTGTTGGTCTTGTCTTGTTATCCTGTTAGTTTCCAGGTTGAAAAACTAATGAAGACCATTTCATAGAGGCCTTGGTCTGTAGACTGTCAGTTAGAGTGTCAGTTGAGGAAGTTTTGCTCTCTTTTGAGCCACTCATCTCTGCGCCCCGCCCCGTCTCGCCCCCCATTTCAGATCAATAGGATGTTACATGAAATAGCCATATGCCTCCATAGAATCTGCACCTTAGCGTGGTAGCCAAACCCAGAATCTCCATTTCTGTGGTGCTCTCTTTCTGTCACCTTTGAATTGCAGGTTAGGTGAGGGACCTATATTTACACAAAGGAAACGCTCACAAACTGCGGTGTGTGAACAGCACCTTGTGTGTAGCTAGTATGCAAGATATTGGCTTCCCCTATCCCTCAACTAATCTGTGTGATCTGACAATTCTCTTTACAGGTGCCATACAAAGTCGCGCTCAAGGGTGCAGCGTGGACGCGGTGGAGAAGTGGCTGACGGGCAGGGAGGCGGGCAGGGGCAATAGAGTTATAAAGACGGACACTCCACTGGTGGTTCCAACCGCCTTTGACGATGAGGGACACTCTGGCTGAGGAGCTAGCTGCTATGGATGCACGAGTCACAATAAAGAACGTCACGGTAAAAAATTTGCATGTTCCCTTCTTGTACTACCCACAATATGCATCTGGGTGACAGATGAATGGGACATGTCGTCTCAACAAGTATACAATAATTGCCATGAGTATACTGTATACATGGAGAAAGTCAATTGTTCACACAGAATTGTTTCTTAAAATTGCACAAATACTAAACTGGCTTGTTTCGGTTCAAGTCCGAAAAACATGTTAAAAACGGTCAGCACCTATAAAAGATATGAAAACCAATAAAATAGTTCGGACTGAGAAATTTAGCATTTCCACATTTAAGTGAATTTGATCTACTGAGAAGCTAGCTGTTCAAAATTTAAATGCAGTAGGATGTCATTCCTGGGCTTTAAAGCCTGACACAGCTAGCATTCTAGTGGTTCTATGCTGGGTACACTGAATGACAAATACGCTGGTGCTGATCCGCAATTGCGCAGGCACTGACCTGCAATTACGCTGGCACTGATCTGTTATTACGCTGGGGCTAATCCGCAATTGGACTGGCTCTGACCCGGAAACACGCTGGCACACTGATGGTTTCCTACCGTACCACCGGTTCCATGCCGGGGATCTGTGTCGGGAGCTCACTGGGAACATCCCGTATTCCCGGCATCCCGGTTTCCCAATAAGTTCCCGGTACCGGCCGGATTCCGGCATTGGGCCCGGCCGATGTCGCCCCTTGGGGCGTTTCCGGTACTGGCCGGTATCAGTATCCCGGCAGGCCAATACCGCCCCATCCCCAACCCGGCGTGTTGTGCTACTTGGG
>JAZHYW010051080.1:0-19151 GCA_037355805.1 Ixodes ricinus
AGCGCTGTACTATGTGAATTAAACGTATCAGCTTTTTTCCATTGCAACAATCAGATAACTCATTTTATATTGGAATAAGCAGATTGCATTCGATTGACGCGACGGTGTATAAAAGGTGCCAGTTTAGTTCGAGAGTATGCGTGTCCCATTACTACCAATACTCTCATTTTAAAAGAAATATGTTTACCACGCCCATGCCATTAAGAGATAATTATATAGCTCAGTTCGTTTCAAACAGGAACGCATCTGTGTCGAGAAATAACCACAACAATTGTAGGCTATAATAATTTTCGTGCGCTCTAAAATTTGTTGTTTAAGTCACTTGGTGTTCACAGCGCTCATGTTAGCTCAGAAAAACAAAAATAGAGCGAAAGACCGCGTTTTTAAGACGTAAAAAATACGTGCGAAGCCCTCACTCAGCTGTATAGCGCGGCGCACGTCAGCCTGCTGCCGTGACGTCACTGGAGCCGTGTTCTGGCCTTCTCCTCTAGGCGGTGTTGGCCGAGAAACGGGCGACGAAGGCGAGAAAGAGCAGGTGGCGAGGATGGCAATCATGTGATCGCCCCCCTTCCCCCAGCGCAATCGCGATTGTCCGAGCGCGCTGCGCCTCAACCACAACCGCGACTGCTATCAGCAACAGGGCGAGGGTACAGGTTTTGATGCGCTCATTTTCATTAGACAAAACGCCTACAGCGCCCAATTCAGCCCTAACGGAGGGAGGTCCGCGTCAGTCTGCGCGCATGTGAACCTGGATGTTCGCGGCAGCCGCGGCGGTGTCGTCTCCGATTCCACATAAAGCCCCTCCATGTTTCAAAAGCAGCACAAGGTGCGTCGATGCACGAGGCACGTGCAACATGCGACCCTTGTGAATATCATGAAGGCACAGCGCAGCAAAGTATTTGACACAGCACTGAGCTAGATCTTAGACGCCATGTTCTTCCTAGAAGTAACGCGCGGCACGTGTCACGAGCATTTCCACAACAATGAATTTGGTACATAGAACAACCATCATCATCATCATCATTTACCGCCCGATAGCCGAGACCTCCCCGACGATAGATGGCTCTCGCCAAGCCCAGAAAATTTGTTCCTCGCCAAGGCTATTGTATTTGAGAGGAGTAGAATGTATTCCCCCTAGTAAAGTATTTGGTACCACTGCTGTACTTTCCCTCTTTCGGCGCCAAAGATACCTGTGGTAAGCGCGCGCACGCTCCGTTCGTTTTCGCCAAGGCGACACTTGCCCAGTACAGCAGGCCCAGTTCAGCTGACGCTGTAAAAGCATAGCACGGGTTTTTGCGGCGCAAATGCGTCCGTTGTCGCACTTATCAAGTCTTGACGTCAACGGAGCCACTCGTCATGCTTGTGCATTTCACCACTGACAAAAATTACGCCCATCAATTAATCGCCTTCAAGCAATCCATCGACGGAAATGGCGGTGGCTGTTTGTCAACATAGCGGAGCGCAGCTCACCGGACATGAAAACGTACTCCGTGGAACCGCCCTATAGTTTTAACTAGACTCAGGGACAACTTTCTGAGCCAAGGAGTGCTCAAAAGTACGTACACAGCTTTGATTGGAGCTCAAAATGCGTCATCGCCCTTAGCTTTGACTTCGCTGCCACGGAGAGGTGTAAGAGGGCGTCTGGCCGCACCCATGTCTCTTCTCGTGCGAGCAGGCACTCGCAACTGCCAGTTGCACGTGTTCTTGGACGCATGTGTCACCAACTCTGAACCACCAACTCACCAACTGTGTCACCAACTCTACATACTCTAGATACTAAATTTGAGCTCAATCTATTACCAGGGAAATGTTCTGTCGTTATTCTGGTTATCGTACAGTCTTTTCGCACGAACAAAGGTAAGTCAGCGTAGATCGCGGAACGCAATATCTGGCGTTGAATGAATAAACTATACTGAATGGCGCTTACCTTCATAGTCTGGAATATCGTGGCGCTTCAGAACTCGTGCTTTGATTAACAAATTACGAACGCGCACTGCATACGAACAAAATCGTTACTTCCATGTCGTGACACGCCGTGTTATATATCCTGCCTTGAAGGAGCGCTTCTTCTCATGCTGGAGTGCACGGAAAGAAGCCACAGACGCGAACGAGCTGAAACAAAATTATGCAGCCCATAACTTTTTTTTTTGCATTATGTTTTATGGAGCGATCCGACGTCATCAGCTTTGAAACCACGCCAAACGTTGGCCAAACGGCATCTAGAGTCTCCTTTCCCAAGTGAAGCCGATTTCTGATGGATTATGCTCCCATTGGCTGGCGCGCGTCATCAAGAAACGAGGCTTCCATTAACTGTCGTGCTGCGTAATTTAAAAAAGAAAGCCGCCAGAGAAGCTTTTTTATGGCGGTGCAGCGCACGCAGCGGGGTGCCCGCCGGTAACGGGCTGTTTATGCTCCGTCGTAACGTCAACAACCGCACGGGCTCGTTCACGCTCGCTGACGCTGTCTGCGAACGCGGTGTCTATACTCCAACGTGAAGTTGAACGCGGCGCAGCGCGAGCAGCTCGACGCACGACAGCGTAGCTTACGACAGATTTGGACATGCTCTATGTTTGACGCTGGACGACGACGGCGCCGACAGAGGCTATCCTAGAAGCCCTCGCGCGAATGCCTTATTCGGGAATCCGGTTGGCGGGGTCGTCGGGGCCAGTCGTAGAGTGCGAGAGGCTCATTTCTGGAATCTGAACCTGTTGTTCTTGCCGTGTGCCGTGTGCTGTTGTCGTGTTCCCATGTTGCTGTGCGTATTTAACGTTCGTCCGCTTGACTGGGCCAGTGTGTGCGTGGACGTGGACCGCTCCGAGGATGCGCTACCCTCGATTCTCAATAGGCCTATCGACCTGACGAGCCGGTGGTGGTGGGCCGTGGTGTTGGGGTGCCGGCAAAAGCTGGAAGCTCGATGACGCGCTAGAAGTAGGGTTGATGAGAATTAAGGAAGACCTAATGCGTGGGCTATTTATAATCATGTGCTAGTCGCACTCAGCGGCAGTCGTTCCCGATCGAAAAAGCGTCGTCGAATGTACGGGAACGGCGGACACGGAAACCTCTGAAATATTTAGCCGGCCAGAAATTTTCAATTGGGCTGCCTCAGCTGGTAAACTGTCTCAGCTTGTAAACGATAGTAGCGATACGCGATGACAATTGGAATGAATCCTGTATTGTTTGTATAGGCTTTGTAAAGTGCGTCACAATGTCGAACGCGTACATTGCGTAATTTTGGCGTCGTCCGCTCTATCCGGTGTCCGTTTCTTAAGTCAGCGTGAAGGTCTACTATGATAACACACCGGCTGACTGTCAGAAAGCGGTCTCTGTGAAATATCGAGTACATAAATTTCATTGAAGCATTTCGGCGAAATCGACGGAGTCGCTTGGCAGGATTCCGGCTAACCTGCAAGCCGCTAGGTTCGACGGACGCGATATCGTGCTTTTTTTCTTTCGTTGACATTTGTGTGACATTTAGGAGCAAATAGATGCTGGTTGCACTCGTTATCACCATCATTTGCTAGTTTTTGAACTGCTGACGGCTACCACGAATGGTTATTTTGAAGCGCGACATGACAACACGAGGACGAACACCACTGACCGATAGCATCTAGGCTAGGTGGCTCAAGCTACCGCCCATAGATAACCCGTAGAGACGATGCGGTTGCCACTGAGACGCGCATGCGCAAAGTAAGGCAGTTCGTCGGGGCGCGCTGGACCAGCGTTGGTCTACGCTGGACTGTAAACACCATTGTTCGGGCGCTTCTCGTCGCAGCGTAGTGGCCGACGAACGTCGGTCTGCGCCGGCGCGCGTTGCGTTCGTCGACGTTGGAGTATAAACAGCCCTTAGCGCGAGACACATGAGCGTCAAAACTGTCCGATCCGACGTGCGAACCGCCGGAACGACGTTCGGAAACGAGGATTTTCGTCGCACCGGAGCGTTGGACGGGGCCTCCGTCCCGCGCCGGCGTGCGTCCAACTTTCTAGAAATCGCCGCACGGCTGTCCGATTTTCGGAGGGCCGCAGCCAATGGCAGCACGGATGGCGCGAAGGTCATGTTGTCACGTGGCTTTCGGACAGATCGGGCGAGGAGGCGCTTTGCGGTTCGTGCAGTTCGGGAAGCGGATCTCCCCTCCTACAGACACATGTGGCGGTGCGCGGTGCGTCACGCGACGCGAGTCGTCGTTAGTGAAGGAAACGGACGCCATCGAGTTTTCTCGCGCGCACTAAACGAGCTGCTGATCTCACGCGCCTCACCAAGCCGGCCTTCTGGGGACCGATCGAGGCCGTCGAAACCCGAATGTACTCCGTTTCATCTTACGATGGACAGCAGCGGACGCTACGAGCCATTTCAATGTCGTGTGAGTGTCACGTGAACTTCGGGAGAGACGCAGCAATGTGCGCGGTACGTAGTCACGTGATTTGTAGGCAGTGCTCGCTTAGCTGGGATGGCTCCTAAGGTCCGCTGCGGTCCATCGCGATTAAGTGATGTTGAGCAGAAAAGTAACCTCACGGAAATTCTTCACACATGCACACTTTGATAGAATGTAATAAAAATATTATGTTTGTTTTAAAGTCACAAAAACCAAGAACGGCGAGGGAAGTATTTTAATTTTTTAGGCTCGGTGGCGCGAGCTACCGCCCGTTATATATATAGCCATTAGCATTCGTCCATCCATTCGGTAGAGGGATACCCGAAGCTGGGCGGAGCTGGACGGAGCGACGCAACGACGCGTCGGAAACCATGTGTCGCGAACCGTCCTGTGCGGCGATTCGAGCAGCCATCCTCCCGACAGTTTGCACGCCGGACCGGACAGTTTTGACGCGCATGTGTTTCGCGCTTGAGGAGGGAGCGGTGGCGGCAGAGACAACAGAGCCGGTAAAGGCAACCTCCGAGGAGGGTGCACGGCTGAGCTCAGCGCGGCGTGGCCACTTCACGGAAGCGCGCGCTCAGCCGTCCGCCGGCGAAATGTGGCCGTCCACGCCACTACGCCGCAGACGAACTAAGGGACCGGAAGAACGACATTCATGCTTTCGCATTCACAACTCATAACTGCTTAAATGTCCACGGATGATTTTTTTGTATATAGTGAGTTTGGCAACGTCAGTCCTGCCAACTTATTCATGTACATTACCCCGGCGAACAATATGAGCTGAAACACCCAATTCGTCCTTTTCTGCTTATGCGGTCACCACAGGCTCTTTTTTATCTCTCAGTTTTTCAAAAGGTCTTCAGGACAGTAATTAAAATTAATGGTGTTTTTTTAAGCTTTACAGATTTTCTAAAGGAAAGCCGTGAAAGCTACACGGACGCGGTTTGTGCAAAATAGTTATTCTGGCCAAAGGTACATAGAATAGGAAATAATCGTAACGATACGTCGGCTAATTAAGTAACATTTGTTCAATAACTTTTAATTAGTTAAAATAGATAAATGGTTCCAATTAGAAGCTTGAGGAGCGTCATCGAAAACCACCTATCAGTAATCTTCAGAAATACTTTGAGCTCGTGAAACGCGCAGTAGTGCGGAAAAGTTACCATTCGTGCAGCAGGAGCAAGGCTACCTGTGCGATAAGGCGTCCGCGCGATTTTTTCCGTCTCTTATCATAGCTCCAGCCTTGTACCTTCTCCACGAGTGGCTACCTTTAGTGCACTACTACGCTTCTCACGCGCTCAAAATATTCTTAAAATTATTGATTTAGCGGTTTTCGATGACGTTTAGCAAGCTTCTAATAGGAACCATATATGTCTATTTTACTAAATAAACAGATAATCAACAAATTTTCTTAATTAGCCGACTGATCGTCACGATTACCGGCATATACCATGTCCCCCTGGTCATATAACTCACCTGTACAAACCGCAAAAGTGTAGCTTTCATTGCTTTTTAAGACAAACCTGTAAATCTTTAAACAAAAATAAAAAATACCCTGTATATCGGACTTCTGTATCGCATTCCATCCCTAGATCGTACCACAGCTCTCTAAAAAAACTGGAAGGTGCGCTGCAGAAACATAGAGGAATGCTTAAAGTCATGTTGTCCGCAATAGTGCACCCAGGGCTTAAATCTGCGGCATGTAAGCGTAGAATGGTTAAAAACACTCCAAAAGATAAACAAATGTCGCTTTTCGTTGCTATCTCCTTTCCACGCCTGACGAAGGACATTTCTCAAACCTCCCTTCCACTCCGCGTGCTTCTTTTCCTACAATGTCTTCGTAAACATCCAATATGTGCGTTTACTTCTCGCGTCGTCACACTGGCGGCCAGCCTCGGAAACCTCAGAGAGGGATTGGCTTCGCTCGTGAAGGCTCGTCACGCAGGTAGCAGGGACTCGCGCACACGGACAGGAGTCGTATTGCACGGCTCTACAGTATACGATAAACGGGTAACGTAGTGTGCTACGAACCCAACCGTGGCAATAGACCCTTTTACAAACGTGCTCGTCTCCTAGTGACTGCTTCGCCAGTGATCCGAGTCAGCCATTCTTTTGTCGCTCATTCGGAGCATGTATTGGACATAAAGGCTGCGTCAGCGTTCGGCGAGGGTCGGAATCTAATCACTAGTGATGGGCCGAACTTCTGCCGAATCAAAAGTTCGGCGCCGAATCTTAGGATTCGGCAAAGCTGAACTTTTGCCGAACTTCTCTCAAAGATTCGGCAAAGATTCAGCAAATATACATTGTTACCAGACTTAACATTGATATTCCGTTTTTTTCTGGCAAAAAAAGGTTTTATGTTTCTTTTTCTTAACTTAAATGCAACATGTAATGCATATTCACATAGTTATTACTAAATAAGGTGATATTATACAAGATAATTGTATCGGTGTCGTTTTTGTGTGTTTACTGGCAATTTTAGTGACTCCTTGCAGAAGTGGCGTGACAACGAGGTTGAGTAGAAGCGAGCGCGGCGCAGTCACGAATCACGCTACGAGAGTTTCGGTTTTGAGGCATCATCAGCGCAAGCCTGCATGTGTGTGCAACATCAACCTCCTTGGTGTACATGGTTAAAATGAAGGCAATAACGCTGCGTTCTTGCTTTCTCTGGCAGTCACCGTTTTGTGCGCGAAAACGAATGCAATGGTTGCCGCTTCACCAGAAGAGATAATAACAATATTGTACATATGCATGTTCTTCGATTTGAGTAACTTGACATCAACTTTGCATGAAAGTGTGCGTCTCATATTTGCAACGTCTCGTTTTTAACCTTTAAAATGCCAGTTTCTGGTGTTAGGACACACACGAACGTTTCGGAAGATAGGGAGAGTTAGGAATGGCGGATGTGCAACATCGAGCATTATAGTTCTGTGTTTAGTTTTATGCAGATACATGAAAATCGTTAAATAACACTAATTAAAAAAACAATATTATTTTGTTTTGGAACACGCTACTCCCGAGCCGAAAACAGAATTGATATAATAATTGCGAGGAGTGCTTTAGAATAATTGTCGGCCAATGTTTCAATGTTTCAGAATGCACCGCATCATTTGTCACTTGCGCAGTGGACTACGTAAATTACTGGTCGATCTTCAATTCTTGAGGCATAAAATATTGAAAAGAACCACACTCGCTCACAAATGCACAGTTACCGAGTTGCCTACACCACACCTCGCCGTAACCGCTGGTTGTACTACGCTGAACGATGGTAACCGCACGACTGCACGGCGTCCATTTGCAATCCATGGCTCCGTCGCGTTCTCGCGCATGCACAGACATTTGCCGAATTTTCGCCGAATCTTTGCCGAACTTTCCTTCGAAAGCTCGGCATTTGCCAGACTTCGCCGAATCTGAAGTTCGGCAGATTCGGTCCATCACTACTAATCACACGCTTCATGCCCAAGGATGGATGTTGGACGTTACTGGCTATATTCTTTGTAACGGGTGGTAGCTAGCGCCACCTAGCCTGAGGAATGGCGAACGCCAATGTTGCTCGTATCCACGCATCACCGGATCCGTCGCACGACGATGGTCGTTTTTTGACAGTGGCAAGTGTTTTTCTTCCCCGTGAAGCTTAGCTTCGCTCCCGTACTTAACACCGAAAATGTTCTCTTTGCGGCCTGTGTGTGCGTGTGTGCTCGGCGGTCGAATATCGATACTCACGGAGCCGCCTTCGAGTGTGACAGTGATCGTAAAAGTGTTTAAGATTTTCGTCTCTGCCGGGGAAAATAACGCTGGAATCGCTGACAGGATGAAAGCGGCAGGGTGGTGTCCTTCGTCTGTTCAGCCTTCGGCGCGAGCTTCCTACCTTCGGCCGGTATTGTGCGTAGGTCAGTGACTCTACTCAAGTTACTGTAGTTTAAGTGCTTTTCTGAGTAGTTTAGTAACTTTCAATTATGCCCCGTCAAGTTCGTCGTTCTGCTAGACTGTGCGAGGGACGTTATCCTCGGAATGGACTTTCTTTGCGAGTATGGCGCCGTCATCGACCTCGGAACAAACGGGCTGACCCTACGAAAACCTGCTCCACCACCGGAGGAACCCAAAGCGACGTCATCCGCGGCCCGACTCCTCACAAACCACGTAAACTTGCCACCGCGGTCGAGTGTTTTCGTACTCGTCGGGATTGATGAAGCTTCCTGCGGCGAAGTTCTTTTCGAGGGAAGCCTCCAATTGCTACTGAGAATAGGAATATGCGCCGCAAAAGGAGCGCTGAACTTCAGGATGGGCGGACTGTGTCCTCGTGACGAACTTCCGAAATGAAGCGCAACGCCTCACGAAAGGTGCAGCCGTGGGCCACGTCGAGGAAATCCGAACCGTTGCCGAAATCGCCGCGATTACTGACAAATCCTCGCCACCTCAGCAAAACAGTACGTCGCAAAGCAGCTCGACATTGACCCTAAGCTTCCGGGCCCGAAACGACGGCAGCTGATTAACCTGGTTTGGTAGAGGCGAGCGGGTTGAACATGAATATGTAAAATTGAAAGATTAAAACACGGAGCACAAGCACAGACAATCACGTGGTTGTCCTAGTGCTTGTCCTCCGTGTTTTATTCTTTCAATTTTACGTATGCGTGATTAACCTCCTCGCTGAATACCGCGACTGCTTTGCGACGTCGTCGAAGGTGCGCCAAACCGCCGTTGCGAAGCACCGCATCGTTACCGAGGACGACGCGCGAACTGCGCATCGATCGCCTTGCACAGTCTTGTTAAAAAAGAGAGGTGATCCTGGAACAAGTTTAAGAGATGCTGAAAGACGACATAATCCAACCCTCAAGTAGTCCGTGGGCCTCTCCAGTCGTGCTGGTTAAGAAGAAGGACGGAGCGCTTAAATCTGCGTGGACTACCGGCAGCTGAACGCGGTGAGGAAGAAAGACGTTTATCCCTCCCCTGCATCAACGACACTCTAGACCGGCTGCGCCACTCTCGATATTTCTCATCGATGGACCTGAAGAGCGGCTACTGGCAAATCGAAGTCGACGAACGGGACCGATAAAAGGCAGCCTTCGTCACGTCAGATGGACTCTAAGAGTTCAAGGTGATGACCTTCGGACTATGCACGGCGCCAGCGACGTTCCAGCGCGTAATGGACACCGTACTGACAGGGCTGAAGTGGCAGAGCTGTCTCGTCTACCTTGACGACGTCATTGTGTTTTCAACTGACTTCGACAAACACTTGCGACGACTCGGAGCTGTTCTCCAAGAGACCGCCGGGCTCACCCTTAAGGTTTCAAAGTGCCGGTTTGCTTATGACGAACTGAAGTTCCTAGGCCACGTGGTTAGTAACAAAAGCGTCCGCCCAGACCCCGAGAAGGCTCGCGGCGTCGCGGCATTTCCAGCGCCGAAAGACAAGAAGGCCGTGCAAAGATTCCTCGGACTTTGTGCCTACTATCGACGCTTCGTACGGGATTTCGCAGGGATTTCCGCGCCGTTCACAAACCTCACAAAGGACGCTCAGAAGTTCGAATGGGCCGAGGAGCAGCAGCAGGCATTCAACGAGCTGAAGCGAAGACTTTAGACTCCTCCTGTCCTTGGACACCTTGATCAGGATGCGGAAACCGAGATTACATGGACGCTAGTAATGCAGGACTTGGAGCGATACTGGTTCATGTGCGAGAAGCCACCGACCGAGTCATCGCCTACGCAAGTCGGACGCTGTCCAAATCGGAGAGAAATTACTCCACGACTGAAAAGGAATGTCTTACGGTCATCTGAACAATCACGAAGTTCCGCCGTACTTGTACGGGAGCCCGCTCCACGTAGTCACAGACCATCACTCGCTCTGCTGGCTTGCGAACCTCCCTTGAGGACGCCTCGCTCGATGGAGTCTCCGACTACAAGAGTTTGACATGACTGTAGTCTACAAGTCAGGCCACAAGCACAGCGACGCCGACTGCTTTTCAAAGGCCCCTTTCAAAACACCTTCCGGCAGCAGCGACGAGACTGACGACGAGTGCTTCCAAGGAGCAGTGACCACTGACGACCTGGCACGACCTCAACAAGACGATCCTGAGCTGCGAGCATTAACTGAGCACCTGGAAGGGCGCGGGAGTACCGTGCCTCATGTTTTCTCACGAACCCTGCCGACCTTCGCCATTCGACAAGGTGACTCTACAAAGAGAACTATGGGGCCAACAACTCGCCGTGGCTGCTGGTAATCCCGACCGACCTTCGAGAGGAGATCTTTCAAGCATGTCAGGACGACCCGACGTCCGGACACCTTGGTTAGAGCCGGACACTGGCCCGTATTCGTGAAAAGTATTACTGGCCCAATCTCCCCAAAACCGTCCACCTCTACACCCGATCCTGGCAGTGTGCCAGCGACGCAAGAAACCGCCAACAAAGCCGGCAGGTCTCTTGCAGCCAATGCCTCCGCCAACTGCACCGTTCCAGCAGATCGGAATAGATCTATTTGGTCCTTTTCAGCCGTCGACTCTGGTAAACCGGTAAATAATCGTCGCAACAGATTATCTCACGCTGTACGCAGAAACGAAAGCTCTTTTTTCAGAGATTGGTTTTGAAGTCGCCAAGTTTTTCATCAAGTCCATCGTCCTCCGGCACGGCGCTCGCGAAGTTCTGATTACAAATCGCGGACCATCGTTCATGGACGGCTGACCCAAGAAATCCTCCGGCTCAGTCACACCAGTCATCGTCGTACCACTGCGTACCACCCGCAGACCAACGGGCTGACGGAGTGACTCAACAAGACAATCGCCGACATGATCTCTATGTACTTGGACGTAGAGCACAAGACGTGGGACGTGGTGTTACCCTACGTCATGTTCGCCTAGAATACTGCGGTTCAAGAGACCACTGGATTCACACCTTTCCAGCTGGCACATGGTCGGAAGGTGACGACCATGCTGGACATGATGCTGCCCCATGAGCCAGCTGACAATGAGAGCGACGACGCCCAGGTGGTTGCTCAACGGGCCGAAGAAGTCCGCCAGCTCGCCCGACTCCTGATTCGAGACCAGCAACGCGTCAACGCGGGCCGCTGCAACCTTCGTCGCATGGACGTCGACTTGCAGCCGGGAGACAGGCGTGTAGGTGTGGACGCTCATCCGTCGCCGCGGCCTCAGTGAGAAACTGCTGCAACGGTACTCTGGACCATACCAGGAACTTCGTCGCCTCGAGGAGCTGAACTACGAGGTGATGCCCGACGGAACAAGAAGATCATCACGGCGCCCACCACGACCTAAGTCGTCCACGTCGTGCGTCTGAAGCCGTACTGCGCTCGACAGGACTGTGGACCTTCTGTGTGACCAATGACTCCTTGGTTTGCCGCTCTTATTATTTGCTTTGTTTGGTTTTGTGTTGCATCGGGGCGATGCCACTTTCTAAAAGGGGGAGTAATGCCTCGCGCGGTAGCTGGTCAAGTAGGCAGCGCACCTGGCCTGTCTTTGCTTTCTTGCAATAAAGAAGAAAAAGCGGCCGTGGCCTAACGGTTATTGTGCTTTCTTCCACGCGAAGAGCAAGGGTTCGAGTCCAGGAAGCGACGCGTCTTTTATTTATTTATGCAAGTTAGTGTTCTGTTACATTCGAGAATTCTGTTGCTTGTTCGAGGTACGCATGTTCTAGTCGCCGAACCTTCGAGGTCAATTGTTCCAGAAGCCAACGCGTGTACATAAGGGCTCCGCGTGGCGATCCGCAGTCAGTCTCGCCCCGGCGTTCGACTCTGGTGTTACGCCGACTTCGACGCCCGCGACGCTCTGCTTTTCTTCTGTTTCCTTTTTTTTTTTTTTTGGGGGGGGGGGGCGCAAGTTTGCTTTAATAAACGTTTCAGTTTCCCCAGTTATTATTTGTTTCACCTCGCGCATTCGTGACAATATTTCACGAGGAAATGGGGCCCATTCCCGCAGTAGCAAACGCCCTTCATCTTCATTTATTCGAGGGCTTCATCGGCCGCCATTTCCGAACTGCAAATTTTCAAAGGCAATGAAACGTTCTGAAACTTTGGCGTGTGGTCGCGATCAATAAAGCAGCATTTGGCCAGAGATTGGGGGTCCGGCGATACATATCTTTGTATTTCGATGTTTAGGGGTCACCTTTGCTTGGTCACGGAGGTTCCTGTGGGACGGCTCAAAGGCCGACCTACAGAATATTTCTCAACTAGGTGAAAGTCCTCTTCGCCATTATTCTTATTTCCCCATCTCCCACTGCTATCTTGACAGTATGGATAATCATTTTGTTGCTGCATCTTGGAGCTGGACAGAAGTGTATGCAAACTGGCGGCGTAGAGTCCGTGAACGGCTCACCCGCTCCGTCAAAAAAAAGCTCAACTCCCTTTTTGTTTTTCTTTTTCGTTTTGTGGCTCGTACGCAAGTAGCGAGGTCAACAACGTTTATTGCACGCACCGTGAGGCCTTATATACAGTATGCCCTAGCGGCGCAGTTGCCGTGCCGATGACAAGGCTGACAATGACAAGGCTGATTGGTATCAGCTAGTGACGCTGTGCTACATCTTCCCTCTTTCAAACAAAACAAAATTAACCGAGAAGAAAAAAAATATACAAAAAAATTAAGGAATAGAAGATATTACGCTTGTACGATCGCGCTTAAAGTTCTGGTCTTGGGTATCTGACGGGGCTCCGCCGTTGTCTTGAACTCCTCCTGAGCTCCTGGGTTGGAGGGTCTTGTGATGGTGGGGCTCCCGTTGAGGGTTCTTCCCTGACCTGGCGGCCAGTGGATTCAGCAGCCGCAGTGGTGACAAGTTGCTGTTGCCGCGGCGGCAATTCAGCAGCCGCCGTGGTGATGAGTTGCTGCTGCCGAGGCGGCAACCCGCGCAGGTGCTCTCTCGTTCTGCGTAGCACACGTCCGTCACCAGTTTCGATCACAAAGGAGCGGGGAGGCCCCGCACGCCTCATGACGACTGCTGGAGACCACGTGCGTGAAATGGTGTCAAATGTAGACACCTGCTGACCATCTTGTAGTTCCGGAAGGGTCTTTGTTCTGTTGTAGAAGGTCCGCTGCTTGCTGCGGATCTCTTGTAGTCGTTTGTGCACCTCCTTGGGCGGTACGATGGCAGGTTCCAGGCAGCAGTCGGGAACTGGAAGCAGTGTGCGTGTCTGACGACCCATTAGCCTCTGTACTGGTGACTTGAGCAGGTTATCCCTTGGGCTGTTGCGCCATTCCAGGAGGGCGCTGCAGAAGTCGAGGGTGTTGTAGGAGCACCTCTTTAGCAGTTTCTTTGCCTCTTGTACGGCTCGCTCAGCCATTCCGTTGGAGCGAGGGTGGTGAGGGCTTGACGTGACGTGAATGATTCGAAACTTACTCACAAAGTCCTTGAAGTTGTAACTATTGAAGGGGGGCCCATTGTCACTGCACAATTTGGCTGGTATCCCATGAGTAGCGAAGACTTCTGCACAGGCGGATACCACTGAAGCTGCCGTGGACTGTCGCAGTTCCTTCATCTCGAAAAAGAAAGAGTAGAAGTCAACAATTATCAAAAAAGTCCGATTGTTGTGGTAGAACAAGTCTAGCCCCACCAGCTGCCACGGTAGGTTGGGTAGTTCATGGCTCAGTAATGGTAATCTTGCGTTTCTGGGCTTATGCTTCGTGCAGACCTCACATGACTTTGCAAGAGCTTCAATGTCGCATGACATGGTCGGCCAATACATCACTTCTCTGGCGCGCATCTTCATTTTTGCTTCACCCCCATGTGCGGCATGCAAAAGTTTCAAAATCTCTGTCCTCTTGGCCTTTGGAATTACCACTTTGTTACTCCTGAAGACCAGCCCATCTTCCACGTGCATCTCGTCTCTGTAGTTCCAGTACGTTCGAAGTTCCTCCGGGACGTCTCGTTTCTCAGCTGGCCAGGATGCTGATGCATACTCTCGGAGCTGGATGAAAGCCGCGTCGTTTTCTGTCGCCTGGAGGATGTCGTGCAGCCGTGCATCTGAAACTGATAGCGTGGAAACAATGTTTACTTGAAACTGGTCGCTTTCGTCTTTTAGCATAGTTTTGGTTGGGAACCTTGACAACGCGTCCGCTAGAAAAAGTTCTTTCCCTGGCTTGTACTGCACGGTAATGGGGTACCGCTGAAGCACTAGCCTCATCCTTTGTAGGCGGAGCGGGCAGTCACAGAGGGGTTTCCTGAATATTGCTTCCAGTGGCTTATGATCCGATTCCACAGTCACAGATGAGTGCCCTAAAATATAATCTTTAAACTTGCTGCATCCGTGTACTATTGCGAGCGCCTCTTTTTCAATCTGGGCGTATTTTTGCTGAGTCTCGGTGAGGGAGCGTGATGAGTAGGCGATGGGATGTTCGTTCTGAATAATCACCGCCCCGACGCCGGTTTGGCTGGCATCTACTGACAACGTGACTGGTTTACCTTGCTCAAAATACGCAAGTACCGGCGCCTTGATAAGCGACTCTCTGAGCGTTTTAAAACTGCTTTGTTGGCGCTCAGTCCAAACCCAAGCGATATCTTTTTTCAACAGCTCGCGTAATGGTGCTGAGAGAGCAGACATATTTGGTATGAATCTTGCGACAAAGTTCGTCATGCCAAGAAATATCTGTAATTCCTTACGGTCTCTGGGCTCCGGAACAGCAAGGATGTCCTCGACTCGTTCTGGGTCTAGGCTCAGACCTTCAGTCGTCAAAATGTGACCTAGGTACCGCACTTGGTCCTGCAGAAAACGACACTTTTTTAGATTCAACTTGAGATCGTGTTTCTCGCAGCGTTCCAGCAAGTTCTTCAGGTTCGCGTCATGTTCTTGTATCGTGGTTCCCCAAACTAAAATGTCGTCCATGACGACTGCTACGTTCTTTAGTCCCTCTAGGACACCGTGCATTGCGCGCTGGAATACTTCTGGGGCTGTGGAAATTCCGAACGGCATGCGCAGAAACCTGTATCTGCCATAAGGGGTGCTCATGGTACAGATGTGCGAACTTGCCTCTGACAACTTTATTTGCCAGAAGCCCGATGACGCATCTGTTGTGTCTTGGATTTCGATTTCTGTATTACGTCTGTCAACCTTGATTGTGTGTGTCGCTAGTGTTGTTGCCTATATAAACATATGTTCGTATAATAAATGGAAGTTCGACTTCTCGTCACTTCGGCCTCGTCACTTCGGCCTCGGTCGCTACACTGCATTGGCGACGAGGATGGGATTGTGTGTGTCGATAGTGTTGTTGCCTATATAAACATGTGTTCATTAATAAATGTGAGTTCGACTTCTCGTTACTTCGGCCTCGTCACTTCGGCCTCGGTCGCTACACTACATTGGCGACGAGGATTAGTAGTTCCCATGCGGCGTTACTTCGCCGGTAGCTTCGCGGCATGAGTTTTTCCGGCTCGCTCCGCCGCCGCCGTTCCTCCCGGAGCCGGGCCGTCCAGCCGTTGCGTGGCCGCAATGGTTACGAATGTTCGAGACCTTTCTCCTGGCTTCTGGAGCGTCCGACTTCACACCCGAGCGTCGCAAGGCCCTGCTGCTGCACAGCCTCGGACTTGAAGGTCAGCGGATTTTCTTTTTCGTTGCCGCCTTCTTCGGACGCTTCCTCAACCGTTCCGCCCGCCGTCGCCGCCGCCGCCGCGAAAACTACCGAAGACAGCGGCAAGACTTCCACGGCACTGTCCGCGTACGACCAAGCCGTCGCTGTTTTAACACAGCACTCCGCATCCGCGAGCAATGTCGTCGTCGAACGCCACAGGTTCCGTCGTCGCGTCCAGCAACCAGGCAGAGTCTGTCCTCGAGTACGTTGCCGCGCTACGAGAACTCGCGACGCGTTCATAGAGTAATATAGTAAACTTAAAGAGCGGACACGCCCATAGCATAGAGTAATCTACACAAGGTAAAGAGCGGACACTTCCATAGGCCCCAGCGGCCCATTTAGCTGGCAGGGAGCGCACCCAGCGGCCGTCGTAGTCCCCAACTGAATGAATGGAGTCACAATAAAAAAACTTACTGGAAGAATAGATATCTAGTTTGGCGTAGTGTGTTGGGTAGTAGCCTGCGCCATCTGGTTTGCCGCGAGTTAGGTTTTTCCTACTATTCCCGCATGCCAAATTTCAGATATAATTACTTCACACGTATGTGTGAATCCTAATGCGGACAATTAATGGACAATACTATATACAGTTAACACTGACTTTACAAGCCAGGAAACCCATGTTGGTTTGTGCTGACCAGAAGAACACCACAAGGGAGTAATCCACAAAGTTTATTTTCACAACAAAAAAATATGGGCAGTTTGTGCCTCGTATATAATTACAAAAACTACAAAACACAAGCACCGTGTATCAAGGATTCACAAACAGTACATCCTACAAAAAAAAACGACAAGCATATTATGGCATGCATGAAAATCTTATCAAACTGGAATTACAACTGCAATTGGATTGAAAGCCTGTTTTGTATTCTCAAGCAAGTTCTATGGAAGGCGCACACACATATCATAATCAGCATCAGCAACAAATACAAAACAAAAACTGGCCATGCAGTATCAAAGCTCGTTGATCCAATGCAATTTGTATGCAAATAAAAAGTTCAGCAGAAGAATTCTGAGACGCACGATGACCACAATGAGAAAAAACAGACAAGTAAATGCTTAAACGAGATTGCCACTAGTGTAGACCTACTTAGTTTGTGACATAGTCATTAAATAACACTAACACAGCCTACTCTGCACAATTAAACATACCTTGCTCCTGCCCCATTTAAGTAACAATAATTACCAAAATAACAACTGAAAGCCAACCGACGGGCTAATGCAGGTTTTACGTTGATGTCACGCTTAACATGTCACATTTAACATGGTAAGTTTTAACATAACCACTACCATAAAAAGCACGCATGAAATGGCTGACAAAAGACTGCTACAAGCAGACTGATACCCGGTGTACCTGCGACCCACTCATCACAAATGATTCCACCAAGGCTTGGCATGCAATCTGCACTGCCTAATTAAGTACATCTTAGAGGGTGTCTACCAAATGACTTCTGCAAAAGTCCATGATTTTTCCAGGTTTTCCTTGACTGCTTCGATAAAATTCCCTGGCTAATCCTTCTTTCGAAGGATGACATTTTGGGCAATGCTATTCAGCAGAGCCGTGGCGACACCTGATCGCCGGGCTTCGTTACGCAACACCGTGCCACTTTCACTGGTCGCTTTCCCCGATTTAGCCAACCTTTTGACAATTTCCCTGATGATTCCCTGACTTTTCCAGGTGATCCGAAATTCCCTGGGAATTTCAGGCTTGCCAGGTTGGTAGACACCCTGATCTCAATCTCCTTCCCGCTTCACATATGTGCAAAGCAGAAACAATGTCCAAAAGAAAAGGAAGTTGCATCCAAGATGAGTGACCTAAGAGAGTATTAACAAAGATCAAAATGGGAACTTGCACATTCCACATGACCATAATAGGAAATAACAGACATGACCATCTAGAAAAGCAGTCACTACAATCGACCAGTAGAGGAGTAGAGTGCAACCTACTCCCTGCAAATAATCCCAACAAATGGCTAGTGTGCAGCCTGCACGGCCCAATAAAATCCCAATAAAATTAATTTTACTCTGGCAGATATCTTATGAAATGCAACATAAAGGTTCAAACACATCAGCAGAATGAAGTTCTACCCACTGAACTTTTCAAGCTGTACACCAGAGACGCGAGAATGAAAGCGAACTTTATCCAAGTTTCTGTTTACGAAATGGACATGCCAGCACAATCGAATCCTGCAAAATATTTTTAAAAACCGTGCACGACATTCTGGGGTGCAAAAATTAAAATCACCAACAACCTGTCGTCTCGTGGAACTCGGAAGAACTTTGTTCCTGGCTTCTTGCGCCTTCTTTTTTTGTTTCCGCACCAGGCTACACAACAGTAGCTGCCGTAGCCAAACATCCTGGCGGCACCAGCTGGGAAACGAAAAGAGCACAAGTCAATTTGAGATTACGCGAATTTTGGGCCTTCATTTCATAGCAATTTGGAAACCAAAATTGTTGGAGCGACAATAAAGAGTGGTGATGAAGAAAAGCCTTAACGGTATTGTCAGACCCCATTTCTTTGTATTTTCCTCGTGAGCGTGCTTTGCTTAGGATGGCCTCGCCCTAAGCAAAGCGCGCATGAAGGCTACCTGTACCCTGCTTCATACCTGGCGCCAGGTACAACGCTGTCAAAGCTGCTGGCGCGAAAGCCACGCGCTCGCGCTACTAGCATTGACAGCCACGCACATGAGGTATGAAATTGAGTATGCCTTAAGTGCCTTGACTGGCGCTCTCGCTGCACGGGCGCACGCGCGCACGTGCAACTGCCGAGGCTTCATCCAGAACAATTAGCTCGCGCTTTAGCCCGTGCGTCCAACTATAGCCCAAAGCAAGCAAAATACGGGGTGAGTAAAACGACTCACCTTTCTAACAACTGAAGAATGACGAGAAGCCCGCACGAGTCACTCAAACGCAGCCTAACCGACCTTTCGTGCGACGTGACCGGAAAGCCAGGAAAGCCACCGCCCGCCGAGTCGACGGCCCCAAAGCCATCCACTGAGCCGCAGCCAAAGCCGCAGCTGTTCAAATTGTTTTTAAAAGTATTTGGAGCTGCTATTAATTTTGAAATGTTAGGTTATAAAGTAGAGTTATTTATCAAGGGTGAAAATATAATAAATGTCTAAATTAAGTGTGTGACTGCAGTGCCACTGAACGGTCGTCGTAGTCCCTAGCTCCTGGGCCGCGAATCGGCTCGAGTGGCCACTCTTTTCGTTTACTGTGTTACTCTATG
>JAZHYW010051081.1:0-93646 GCA_037355805.1 Ixodes ricinus
CGCCCCGTTCCGGTTACGTATTGCTGGTGGTCGCGGCTCTCTGAGCGCAGCAAGACGGACGCGTTAACCGCTCTGTGTCGACTCTCGCCAAGAGTCAGCCTTGTTTACCGCTTGGGGGCGCGTTGGGAACCCACGAACGACGACGTCACGCACTGAGCCTTTTCTTCCACGTAGTGGCGGGCGCAACACAGCGCTCACTTCTTTCCGCATATAGAGTATGACGCACATGGCGACGTCAAATGGGGTCGTGTACGGCTGCCGTGTGCGTGCAGAGTAATTGTGTCGGGCTTCATCGAGGCCTGCCGTGGAGAGTCTACGCAACTGTTATGCTAACTTATCTTCCTTCGGTTTTGCTTGTTTTGTTCTGCGAGATTTCGTTTTACTCAAAAAGCTGTAGCTCGCCATGCGATCTCTCTTTGGTTTGCCAGTACGTACACAGCATGCCCTTGTGGCGGCATCACAGACAACGCTGGCGGAGTCTTCTTTTTTTTTTTTGTTGTTCTTTTTGTTTTTGAAGACTACACCGTTTCACGTGCCCATCTATGCATATCTCAAAATGAATGCGTCAATTGAACTGTACGGACGATTTCTTCGATTCGGCGTTGCCAACGGAGCGGACGTCAGATTACAGGGCAGAGGTAACCGGTAAATTGGCTACTTAACATATACTAATTAACTTTTAAATATCCCACTTAACTCATCTATAAACCTGAAAGTTCCTGCCCGTTTTCCGAATCATCAGTCATTAAGGATGGTTTGAGACTATTCTTCATGTGCCAGCGTGACGTCTGTACAATCGTACGGGCTAATCGCTACAGGCTGCTTCATGGGACAGTAAAGGTTCCTTGCGACTTAATGCTTTCCAACGTACTACAGTCACTATATTGCGGCATAGTAAAGGTATTGCAATCATTTAATACTTTCAAAGTAATGAAGTACAATCTGTTTCTATGCTTGTTCACCTTCAGTCCGAGCGCGGTAGGCGCCTGAACCTTGAACCGATCAGCGCCGGGAAAAATCACGTGACCTGCCGGTTGGGCGAACGCAGGCTCAGGTCGCATGACACTCTCTTGACGCTGGATTGGCGCAGGATGGCTCCAGCGTCACTGCCTTTCGGATCTGAAGGTGAAACGGAACTCATTGCTTGCGGGAACTGCCATAGAGCCGGCTCTGGAAAAGTGGCCCGATCCGTACTCGAGAACCGAACTAAAGGCGATCGCAACGCCGCCATTTCTCCCGCAGCGGCCACACGAGGAACCTGCGAGTGATGGTTATGCGACGGCTGTAACGCGCATGCACCGCTCCGCTGCATTGCCAAGAAACGTTGTCGCCGAGACACTATACGTCATCGCATTCAGAAGTCATACAAAGAGGCATTTAAAGAAGTCATGTTTCCGGACCGTCAAAGGCAGTTTTAATGCTCAAATTGAGAGGCTTACATCGTCTGGGTTTCGAACTCAGGTGCTAAGGTGGTAGGAACACTCATAAAAAGGTAAAGGGATGTGAAAAATCTGCACGTATGGTCGACAAAATAAGAGTGGTGGTGGTTCCGTATATACACAGATTTTCCCACAATCTAAAACAGGTAGCCAAGAGGTGCAAAGTCCCTTAGTAATGTCATCTCCCCCCCCTAGAAAAAAAAAAGAAAAAAAAAAGATGGGTCAAATTTGTTCTAAAGTTCGGATCCAAAGTAGAAAATATTACAAAACACAGGTGCAGCACAAAACACGTCCACCCATATGTGCCCTGCTCAGCCAGTGCGATTTATAACATCCCCTCTCAATTGTGGAAAACCCTACGTAAGACAAACAGGACGGTAGTGTTAAAGGGGCCCTGCAACAACTTTTTGGCTGGTTTTTAATTTGCACCGAACCTGAGCGCACTGAACGTAGTAACTTAATGAAACTTTTTTTTCTCAAATTTCGCTTTATTTTAAAAGTTATAGGCAAATTAGAATTACAAAAACAAGCAAAAAATAACCTGCTTCACTGACGTCGTAGGTCCTGGCTTGAGTGGCCGTGAACTAGAGGAGGGGTAGTGAGCCATTCGAGCGCTCACGGCTGCCGCACTCCGTGTCGACGGCTCGAGAGGGCGCCACTAAAGCATGTGTTGGATAGGCTGTATGCAGCGGGCGGCCAGGGCGGCTCGCATTGCATTTGCTGCGCGATTAAAGACTATTTCGGCATAACACTTCATTGGCCACAAACAACAGCAAACACGGGGTAAAGATCAGTTCAGAACGGGAGCCGCTTCGCGCTGCCATGCCGCCAAATAGCCAAGTCGCCAGCAGGGCCGCGCCGAAGGCCTTCAGGAACGCTCGGAGCCGGTCGGATCTTCGAGCCGGTATACGACCGCAGCGCCGCCGCGTACATCCGGGACCTTTCCGTGTCAGCGCCTGATCCCACTACTCCTTTCTAGTATGCCGCCTTTTCCACCGCTTGGTGGCGGGTATGTCGACGGGTCATTTCTTGTTTCCGTACTTTATAAACTGCATTTGTTTCTTTTCTGATCTAAAATACTGAACAAAAACTACTTTCATACATAATTGAAACGGTTCCCGACACTTATATTTTGTATCTCGACTAAAAAAAAGCTCTTAGCGGCTCTGACCAGTAGTAAGGCCAGGACCTAAGACGTCACATATCGCGCCCTTTCGGCAACGCGGGTCGCCCTCGTAGGTGGAGGAGGTTTCCGCGTCGTCCGGTTAAAATATGACGCACTGATATTTAGTTACTCTCTCCGTGCACGCTGGCTTGCCCGAACCCCAAGAGACGTGGAAACCGCAAAAAAGGTAGACGCTTAAATATGATTGCAGGACCGCTTAAGGGAACAGAATCTTTCTCTAAATTCTACGGTTGGGAGTCACCTACCCCGGCATTGTCAAGCGTGTAAGTGTACACCATATTTGCGAAAAACCTCGATAGTTGGCAGACTCCACAAAAAAACACACTAGGGAAATTTTTGAAGCTTCTGGTATGCTCCGCCTAGGCGAGCATTGTGTCAACCAACCTTCTGTGGCATTAACCGTCAAGGAATTGCCTTTCTGGAATCGTTTGAGTGCGGTTGATGTTGTATTGCCCTCCGCGTGCTCAGGTGTCCCCGTGCCAGTGTGACCCCGGAGCTGATACTGCGGGCTGTTCTTTTTTCTTCCTTCAATACATCGTGTTGTGACTACGTGAGTATGCGCTTGTCTCTTCTCTCTCCTCTGTTGCTTTCTATTCTCTTCGTTCCTCCGTTCCTTTCTATACTTCGTTTCGCTTGGGTCGGAGCAGCCACTGCTACGAGCTCGGGCTGTGGCCCTGAACGCGCCTTACGCCGAGCGCGCGTGCTCAGGGACCTTGCGAGCTCGCGCGAACATCGGCTGCGTCTGGACCATGAAACGAAGATGCCGGTACAACATTCGCTTGCTAATCAAGCCCCTTGCGGCCACTGGAGGTCTGTGCTTCATCAAAGGGGGGAGGGGGGGGGTTGTGTTCTCACGAAGATGGGTGGGTGCAATGCAAGCGCACGCTGACTTTATTTTCACGCAGTGCTGAGATGCACTACTTCGTCAACAGGGCGATTGAAACCGAAACCATACAGCTCCTCCAAGGCCAACCGTGTCCCATAATGCTACGCGCGCAGTGTAGCGTGCAGGGTCTTTTTTTTTTTTGAAAGTGGTTTATTGCGGAATTGAGTTTCTTGCCCAAATAAGTCTGTTACAGAAATTGACACCACTAATTTTCAGGAAATGCTGAGTCTTTGTCAATCATAGCAATGACAGTAAAAATTCTAATAAGAACGGAAATTTTGTTATTCTCTTAATTGTTTGTCATTACTGGGTTTTTTTTTTTTTTCAATGTTTTGGAATTGTATTTGAATGCTCTCTTGTGTAATGCTCGGAAACGGGTCCTCAAGGTGCATAAATAAATAGTTTTTGTTAGATGTCCCCGCGGATACGTGCTTCCGTCTTTTGTCTTGCTTGCCATTTTTGCCGGCAAGAAGTGACGTCTCTCAACCATTCCCGGTTGTTTCAGGACTATTATGCTTCAGAGTAATTCGTTTTCAAGTTTTCATTTTATTTTCACGTCCATGGCATCCTTTAGGGAGCAGGGAAACCCATTGAAGACGTTGGGAGCTTAGAACCCGTTAACTAGGGTGCGCAAAGAAAAAGGGCAAGGACACACGGAGGACGATGGGGACACAACCATCGGAACAATAGAAAACTTAGGGGAAGTTAAAACAGTTGGTGACAAAAAGAAAACCCGAAAATGAAGGGACCCTAATTATACTATACCGGCCAACTTTCCGGGACATTGTGTGGAATAAAAAAGTTTTCAAGTAAACATCAACATTTTAATTGATTTGCATTTCATGTTACTCATGCAATCGCAGTCCTCAAAAACATTACGATCTTTTGTAAAAAAAAAAATCATCTTGACAATTTTGAGAACGTAAACGACATTATTAATTAAAAAAAATATATATATATATACATATTCTTGTAGAGCCGCGAAATAAAAGGTATACGCGTCCAAAAGTTTACTTACTGCTTGTTGACATTTGATGACTGTCATCTTAAATAATGCCGGGAAACATTGCGATGTTTGTTGTTGTTCAATTTAAATTCTCATTTTAGTTCATGCACCAAGGCGTTGATGTCCAACAAAGTTGGAGATTGAATGCGACCAGGGTGGGGCGGATTTTGTTGAAGCCGTTTCCAAAGGCAACCGGATATATTTTTTCCCGAAAACTTGGACGGCTGAAGACCGGTCCACCAAACACTTGTGTTTGACTGCGACAGCTCGCTGCAAGAGCGTACGACAAGAGAGTAGACTAGCGCCACCTAGCGGGCGGCCTCGGAACGCTTTCGATCTCCGTAGAACTAGATTGGAGGTTTTTTTGCTGTGTTTTCGTGATCAAATCCACGCTGTGACTATGAGAAGCTGGTTGCTCAAAACGTTGTCAATCTTACGGGGTTTTATTTTCTCAACATCCGATGAACTGGGCGATAAGAAAATCAAGAGTGATAAACAAATGTTTTCATGCGCACCATTTAGATGCACCTTGTAGCCACACCTCCACAAATGCAGCGCGCAAATGGGTCAACAAATATTTAAAGAAGAAAAACGTTATAAAGCAGCCCTAAGGGGCTGACGTTATTTGCTTCCAGAGAAACCTAGGCGCGCCCGCCAAGAGCTGAACGCGTGTTCGTGAGAATAGGCCTGAGAATAGGCAACACTGTACGATGCGTGGGTTTTCCTTGTATGAAAGTTCTTTAACATTGGCCATACAAAACAAAAGTTGTCTGCAAGAATGTTTAAAGCATGCGCATTAGTAAAGCAAACATTTTTCGAACACGCTTGAGTCGAGTCCGCAGATAACTCTGTCATAAATGTCTGCGGAGAAATCAGCGGTTCTTTTGCATGATGTACGACCAGCACGACTTGAACGGTCATAGAAAACGCACAAAGACAATGAGCGACGTGATGATGCGTATTTTTGTTGTTGCGTGATTGGCTCCCTAAGATCGTCGCGAGGGCTGTGGTAGGACTTAAAATGAAACGGAGTATATGCTAATACTAAGACCACGGGAGCTCGACCCCGCCCATATTTGCAGTGAAATCCTCCGCGCACTATGGAAACCGGATCCCGGTGCTCTCGATTTATTTTGTTTCTTGACAGGTGTCAACCCAATTCACAGCCACCAAAATGATTCGTGTACTTTTGCTCGCTCTGTTTGTACTCCCGACATTCAGTCCAAGGAGAAAAGTCGTTCATTTTCATTGCACATTCGCAATCAGTCTTACTGTACAAGAAAAAAAAATAACGGTTCCGTTGTATTATTTTCTTTGTTTTAGAGAAATTCGAGACCCGCTAGAAGCCGTCAACTGCTCCCATGGGGCCTTGACGAACTCGCTCTGTTTGTGCCCTCCGTTCCCGTGGCATTTCCACTGCTTATTTGCCTTGAAATCATTGAACGCACACTGCTTCAAAAATATGTATATGGTGTTTTAATTTCTTTGTGAGTCCTGAATACTGATGTGTTTTTATTAATTTTTTTCTAGCAGTTCTTTGAAAACACCTGCGCGGCTGCTGTCGAGGGTATACTCGTTTCCACCAAGAATCACGAGCATCCATCTCTGGGGGCACAAATCCCATCTATAATTGTGCGAGCCTCGCCTATTGCCTGAAAAACGTGGAAGTATATTTACTAGCTCGCAATGGCTTTAGTAGTGCCACAGCTGGGCGGACAGAACTACCCTAGGTATCAATATGTGTACTTACGATGGCATGGGGTGCAAGCGTAGAGTTGGCCAAGAAGCGCTAAGCTTATTATTCTGTCTCGAGCCGCTGGAACGGCTACGCTAAAGGCACGGCACCACTGCTACTCCATCATACAAAAGGCAGTCTGCAGACACTGCCTGAGGCGTGTTTCTTCCCTCTAAGACGCTCTTCAATGTCACAGCGGTCGTGCAAAAAAAAAAAATGCCTGCAGACATTGTTCGAAGCAGGCGCACGTATGAGGCAACCACGCTTCGAACGCGCTTGAGGTGTGTCCGCTGATACTTCCCTCATCATGTCTGCAGAGAAGTCCGCGCAGGTTCTTCTGCGATTATTTCTGCAGAGAACCCTGTGTATTTTGTCTAATGCAGGGGGAGAGCGACTGCGGCTTTAAAGGGATACTTCAACGAAATTTGATATATTCCCGTCGTGTTCAAAAATAGGTTGAATATGATCCACAATATCCGTAAATGACGATCGCACGTTTGTATTTTGATCCTGGTGGCTGTATTTTTCGTTATAAACGGCCCACTCTGGCAAGCGCTCGGAGAAGGCCCAGCTTAGAGCACGTGACATCCAACGCAATCGTGACGTAGGTCGTCTCAAGACGAGCAAAGCTACGGCGAGGCTGACGTCGAGAGGATGGCCTAGTCGTTCCAGCCACCGAAGCGGCTGCTTTTGTACGAATTTTGAGTGGCGGATTAATCTTCTATAATCTTGTAGGGGGACAATAGCGACTTCTGCGACACACAAAAGGGATTCTCGGAAAGAGGGGAGTTCCTCCTCTTCCCCTTCTCTCGTCGTGGCCGGAGGCGAGACGACCTCCGTCACTAGCTGTCAAGGTTCCTAGACGAGCATTACAAACGAGGCGTTAGCGACATCCACCAGGTGCTCTTTGCTAATCGTTTAATTCGTTTAAAAATTCCTTTTCGAGACTTTTTTTAACAAGATATTGGTATGTTCCATGTGATACTGCTTTTTTGATACCACATACACTCATGCTTACAAACAAACCGGAGCGCCCGGAGCGCCTCTAGCGGACGCCACCGGCGCCGCGCATGCGCGATGGGGGTGTGGGCAACAAGCTCGCCGTCGCCCATAAACAAACCATTGAAATGCGGTGTTGTCGGCGTCGGTGTGAGTCCCCGCGCTCTTTTTCGCGTTGGAATTGTTGATTTTACGTCTTCCTGGCAATGTCTGACTACTTGAGCGGCGTCAGCGAAATTAATGAGGCCCGTTACACCGCAAAACTTCGCGTGAATAATCTGACATGCGGCGATTCATTCCGCGTGGACGCCACGGAATGTACGCTAAAGCCTGATTCACATGATGAGATTTCGCTCGCAATTTTCAGTAGCGACGTCGCTCGGGCTGCAAAAGCGTGAACCGTAGCTGAGATGGTCGACGTCGTTACTGAAAATCGCAAGCAGAATCGGACCAAGTGAATCAGGCATAACAAGTCGGTGATGGCCACTGGTAACAATGATGAACATCTCCTTATATCTACTGTTTACATCAAGCCTGCTTACCAACCTTCAAACTTAAGTCTTTTGAGGCCTGCACTTACTTCTTATCGCAAGTACCGGGCCCATGTTTGGTCTACGGGCCGGTGTCCTCTAAAAGAGCAGACGACAAGCAGAAACGTTTGAAAGAGCAGACGACAGTTCGAACGATCAGGTGGCCGTTTGAACTTGAAGACGCACTGAACGTAGTCCGCAGGTGGTCCGTACAACTTGACGGGTTTCCGGCGTTCATGTTGGAACAAAACAAATAAATCTGATGACCACAAGTATCCGTGAATTCAACCCAAAGTGCTTCCCGTCCAAAGCAATCGTGGTCCGACGGCGTCTCGTTTTCCCTTTTCACGGCAGATATCCACGTTCTCGGACGAACCGTGCACATGAAAACTGACCTTCAAACCTTTCTCGACTCTCTTGGTACAGCCCCAGTCGCGGCATTTTGACGAGAAGGCAGGTTTTTGTCTGGTTCCTTTCAAAACAATGCAGGAATACACGTCTGGCATGGGCCCTTCCGCCCACAGCCCCGGACCGGAAGTGCGTCCGACGCGCCACCACCGCGCCGTGACGTAACAGAGATGAGTTCGTGTATAGACCAAAAATGAGCGCCGAAATTTCGTTGTAGTATGACTAGTATCCGTGTAGGCAGCACAGCAAGGAAACTAATGCTCTTAAGGCACTTCAGACGGCCCGCAAAAATCGGTTTTTCAACGTGTCGATTCACAATAATGCACGCGGGTGGTGGGAGTTCACAGTAAAACAAAATCAACAAATGAACTTACCTCGTTCCACAAAACAAAAAAAACACAAAAAAAAACACCTGTTAGGGCAATTGACGCCGCCACTTGGACGACGATGCAGGCGTAGTGAGAAGTGCTGCTGACAGATGGCGTACGCCGCGTGGAGGGGAGCGCAGAGAGCCTGAGAGACTTTCCAACGGCTGGATCGGGGTCACGTGGTTTGTCGCATTTGCCAGGCGAGTTGCGAGGAGGTGTCGTTGATCGTCTGCAAGCGTCTCCGCCTTTCTTCCCGCTTTCCTGCTCGCCACGCGAAGGCGCAGCACGTGCGCACTTGCCTCCAATATCCGCACGAGGCGTTCGCTACGCAATTTCAGACGCTCCCCATGGTTTGGGATCATACTTGGGTAGTAATTCAATTACTGTAATTGAATTACTGTAATTTAATTAATTTTCTTGGTAATTTGTAACTGTAATTAATTACTTTTGGCTAAAATGAATTGTGAGTGTAATTCAATTACTTTCTAGCGTCAGTAATTGCAAAATTTCAGGCACAATTACAATTACTTTAGCAAAACTTTGTGGCGCCGACGGAACCTGTCTGAACGCCTCTGTGCTCGCACAAGCGGCCTAGCTCTCAGTGAATCACTCACAGACACAAATTAACACACACGCACAACATAAATATAGTGTCGCATTGTTTGTTTGTTTTGTTGCTTACACTGCGGGCTGAGAGACAATCCTCTTTGGAGCCTACCTCAACGGTGCCGTGTGGCGCCGTCTGTGGTGCCAGAAGAAAACAATAGCGTAAACATGCCAAAATATTGAAAGAAAGAAAAATTTAGCTTCAGCTTTCAGTCGAGGTTGGGAATTTTAATTGTCTATGAAGTTATTTATCTTTTTTTTACCTGTTTTTTTTTACGTCCCTCTTTCAGTACTGTCGCATATTTGTATCTTTGTATTATTTTCAAGTTTATTTCCTGTTGGTTTTACTTCGGATATTATTTGCATAAGCACTTTGAAGATTGCTGTGAATATTGTCACCAATGATTCGGGAGCCCCGATTCGGCACTTATATATTTCTGAGCCATTATAATTTCAACTCGATGTAAATAATTTACAATACCATGATGTTTGTATGTCAATGTGGTCGTATTAGCGCGTGTAGATTTTACTTTTATATTAACGCTTATAAAATATTGCTATATGACTAATTGTGACATTTTTATTTGCCTGGCTAACAAAAGTCTGCAAACACAATTTTTTTCCTTGGCGATCTGGCGTCTTCCAGCATATGAATTAATTATTATTTTTAAATATAGGAACGTAGTACTTCATTGCCCCATACTGTCAAGTTCTATCACGAATTTAACAAAATTTATAAAAAGAAAGTACAATACGTGAACATTGGAGTAAAGAATGAACAAATACGTTGCATTCTATAAAACTCGTTTAAAGTTACATGGCCCAAGTCGGGTCGATCTCAGAAATAAGTAATTGTAAAGTAATTGCATTAGTTTTTTAAAAGTAATTTTAATTGTAATTAATTACTTTTCACGTAGTAGTAAACGTAATTGTAGTTAAACTACTTTTGAAGCAAAGTAATTGTAATTGTAATTAAATTACATTTTGGAAGTAATTTACCCATGTATGTTTGGGATGGACCCCTCTACAATCTAGGCTTTCTAAGGGAACGCCGCCCGATTCCGCTATTTTGCGGAATCGTCTTCCCATTGAAATTTTCAGAAAATCACTTATAACTTTTGAATAAGGTATCGGATCGGGCTGAAACTTTGGCATCTGGTTGTGACCTCTGGCGCTACGTTTGGGCGGAGAATGAGCGTTCGGCGATGCCTAGTTTATTTTTGCAATACAAAAAAAATGCGATTTTGTTTTGTTTTTTTGTGACACTCTGTATGTATGGGGTGTCTGCTACGAGTCCCTGCGCTCTAAAATAAGCCGGAGAAGATCGCACCCGCATAAAGCAAGCTCAAATGTTCACCGCATGTGCACTAATGCGGTGCATTTTATCTGGTAAAATTTCAAGGCGTAGCTCGCTTCTTGCGAAGAATAAGAGAGACAGGCTTGCCAGGGTCAACGGTGTACGCGTCTAAAGCCGACCGAGTTTAGCGATGGTTTTAACATGTGGCGCCATCTTTCGGTAGACGCAGCGAGCACACGACAGAGCGCGTCGTCTACTTGCCGCGCCTATCAGGAGATGGCGCCACGCGTCACAACCAGCGGCCATCGTTAATTTTGTTGTCTGCATGCACGTCCGTTGACCCTTGCAAGTTTGTTGGTCTCTTACAGTAGCCCCAAAGGCAGAGACCACAAATTTGAGAATATTCTAGAAGAGGCTAAGAGTATCGCAGGAAAATCTCCACTTGTTATAGTAGGCGACTTTAGCGCTAATAACAAAGCATGGGGTTACAGAAGGAACACAATCAAAGGGCTGGCACTGGAGAAAGCGGTAATAGACCTAGACTTAATACTCCACACAGACCCCACGAAACCAACAAGAACAGGAAACTCAGTGTGTGGGGACACAACCCCGGACTTGACTGTCACACACGCCATTAGAAACATACTCTGGACCAACACAGGCGATGACTTGGGGAGTGACCACATGATCATATCGATCGATCTGCACCTAGGAAGGAAAAGTTTCCTGGGAAAGGAGTTATATAATACGGTCAGACACACAGGCTGGGATCTGTTCAGAAGTAGAAGAATAACAACGGACATTAAGATAGATGATTTAGACAGCTGGACCGCCGAGCTCGTGCAGGACATGGATAACTCAACCAGGACTATCGAGGGAATACCACTTGAAGCTGAAGGGAACGTCGACTCTAAGCTAGCACACTTAATAGTGGCCAAAAACTCCATAGTAAACAGATGGAAGGGAAAAAGGCTCAACAAGAAGCTAAGGGCAAGAATAGCCAGGCTAAACAGGGAGATAGAAACTCACTGCCAGCATCTCAGCAGCCAAAAATGGCACCAAACATGTAGCCGGGTAGAAAGCAATCTGCATACCACTAACGCATGGAGGCTACTCAAGCATCTACTAAATCCAGAAAAGACCAAAGCAGAACAACACACCAGGCTCACAACACCAGTAAATGAAGCGCTTAAAGAAATGGGGGAAGAGGAACTCATGCTGAAATGCGTAAAAAGGTATCTAGGAACAGAAGGAACATGCAAAGAGCGGAGGTATTTCGGGAACAGGAACTCCGACTTGGAAAGCGAATTCTCTACCTTTGAAGTGCGAGCGGTACTGGTGAATCTCAACACGCGATCAGCAGCAGGGCCCGATAAAATCTCCAACAAAACACTCAAAAACTTAGACGACAATTCGGTCCAAGCGATTATGGAGCTCTTCAACAAACACTGGAGGGAAGGAACGATACCAAAACAATGGAAGACCTCCAACACGATACTAATACCCAAAGCTCTCCACCATGGATGCCCTAAGACAAATCAAGAGAACAAGATGATAGACTCTCAGAGCAAGACAAAAAAAACAAAATGTAGAGCTATACTATTAGCTGGACTTAGCTGGAGCCTTTGACAACATAACACACGATTTCATACTCGACTCCATAAGCGCACTGAACCTGGGCGAGAAACTGCATAAGTTTGCAGGCAGCTTTCTTTCCAACAGAGAAGCCACATTGAAGGTAGGCGAACTTACAACCGACGGCATAAAACTAGGAAACAAAGGCACACCACAGGGTTCAGTAATCTCGCCGGTCCTTTTTAACATTTCTATGATGGGACTGGCGAGAGAACTTGAACAGGTGGAAGGTATTAGTTTTAGTATATACGCAGATGATATCACTATATGGACGGAACAAGAGAGCGAAGAAGATGTAAGGAAAGCACTACAAACCGCTATCATCGCCACAGAAAGGTACCTCAAACCATCGGGGCTTAAGTGCGCGCCAAACAAGTCGGAGCTTCTGATTCTTAAAAGCAGCAAGAATCGGAAAAAGAAGGAACAGGAAACTGTAGAGGTTAAAATATACACAGAAGACGGAACCCAAGTACCTGTAGTGCAAAAAGTCAAAATCCTAGGAATGCACATCCAGCGCGACGGAGGAAACAAGACCATGCTAGAAACTCTCCTTAGCAGAATCAGCAACGCACATAGAATGATCAGAAGAATCGCAAACAAACACGCAGGGATGAAAGAGGAAAATTTGTTGAAACTCGTGCATGCATTCGTCATCTCACACTTAATATACCTGACTCCATTAGCTAAATGGAAAAAAAAAACGAACTGGAAAGACTAAACGCCAAAGTACGAGCAATATATAGATCAACACTAGGAATACCCAAAACTACGAGTAACGAAGTACTGAACCGCCTAGGAATACACAACCATGTTGAGGAAATAATTCAGGCACAGAAGCAAGCTCAAAACAACAGACTAGCATGGACCAAAACCGGAAGGGATATTCTAACAGAACTAGGACTAACAGCTAAAGGTGATCAATGCGAGAAAGAGACGCTGCCGAAAAGTGCATATGAGAGAATCAAGATACTACCAATCCCAAAGAACATGGACCCGAATCATGACGAGGAACGAAGAAAAGCTAGAGCCAGAGCTCTGCTAAAGACCTACGGTAAAAGAAAAGATGTACTCTTTGTAGATGCTGCTTGTTACGACAATAAAAAGCTCGGACACAAAGTAGCAGTAGCAATAGATACAGAAGGCAACGCTATAAGTGCCATTAGTGTTAGAAACGCCTCGATAGAAGAAGCAGAGGAGATGGGCATCGCCATAGCAGCGAACTGCAAAAACTGCAGCCACATCTTCTGCGACTCTAAAACGGCTATCAGCAACTATATCAAAAACTTTGTACACAAAAGAACGACTAAAATCCTTAGGAAAACAAGCGAAAACTCAGAACAAATAACCATACATTGGTTCCCAGCACACATTGATCTAAGCGAGGACGAAGACCTGCCTAACCTTAACGTGCGCGCAGACGAAACCGCGAGGAAACTGAGCCGCGGAATATGTCAGGCGCCTACAGGGGAAGAGGTAGAAGAAAGCGAAACTCCACAAACTTTTCAAGAAATTACTAGAGGCTTCAAATTAAATAGGAGAGTCTACGCTCCACCACACAAAAATCTCAGTAGAAGAAAAGGTGTTTTACTCAGAATGTTACAGACTAAAACAATCCCAACACCCAAAATGATGAACATTATTAGACCAGAGTTTCAAAAAGAACCTTTATGCAACGTATGCAAAGAGAAAGTAGGAACTTTCAAACATATAATGTTCGAATGTATAAAATCCAGGAAAGAATATCCGCTGACCACTGAGGGGAGATGCTGGCTGCCTTGGCCCAACCTGACGAGCGAGCCCAAGAGTGGGCCACCCAGTATGCGGCTGACACCCTTGCCCAGCAAGGCCTGGACGGGGGTCAGCCGCACATGCACTGAGTAAGTGCAACAACTGGTTTTCAATAAAGTTTTTCTTCCTTCCTTTTTCACTGGACGGAAGCTACGCCTTGAAATTTTACTAGGTAAAATGCACCACTTATTCGCGCATTCAGAGAAAGTATTAACTTTTTATGCGTAGGCACCAAAATTTCCTGCTCGTTTTACACCGTAAGATCCACAAAACTGCGGGTTTCAAGCTGCGCTTCAGTGATCGTCATAACGGGAGGGTGCTTCGAGCGGAGAGATTAATCATACCTTGTAAGCCGGCAACAAACAGCTGGTCTCATATGAGCCGAAGCTACCCTTCGCGCTCAATTTTGCTTTATTGCGGACATCATTTTTTGTTCGAGACGCCGCACCTGTAGCTCGCTATAGTTCAAAATCATCCATGTACATGCGTCGCCACATCAAATTAATTTTTCGAACTGCAGTTTGTCTTGATGTAACTTGAGCTCAGATTGCAACCATAGGTTAAATGAATTAACCACTTTTTTTGTTTTACGGTATAAGTTGGTACTGGCAAGGTTTCACGGCGAATCCTTGGGAGTGTTCCATGCATGCAGGGTCCATGCACGAAAGGCTCACCTTAGCAGGAAAATCTCGCCGCTCGATACACCCTTTTCAAAACTGCGTTGAGCAACTCTGGTGGTCGAGAGTCCTTCGACAAGAAGCGTGTGATTGGATACGAGTCCGCTCCGAACACTGACGCAGATGCTGAGCTTTGACTTTGTGGGTTTCTTTTAACATGACATCACGTAACGCTATCTCACGAAATAATCTGTTTAATGGGCGTTCTAAGCCAATAAGTTTTGAAGGGGGTGCAGAACGTCTGTATGCAGTGTGAGTGTCTGCAACCTTAGAACAACAATTCGCAGCGGGGTTCGCAGTGCCTCGGTTGTTGCTACTGCAATTCATTCTCGGTAAAAAAAGAAAAAATTGGTAGTGTGTATGTTTATGCAGCCTAGAACTTGGTCTGCCTCAACTGGCGACGAGTCTCCCAGCTGTAGCTGAGACATTTAGCCGGTGTAGCACAATCGCTAGCCTGGGGTCTTCAAAGGGGAGGGGGCAACGATCTTAAAGGGGGGTGCAACGATTTCCGGACTTCGGTCAAAGATTTGTGGAAGTTGTCCTCTGACACTTCTGAAGTAAAGAACAGAAAACCGATTTCGCCTGCGTGTCCTAGTTGTTGCGTAAAAAAAAGATAAATATTGGCATTTCGGGCACCCCTCAACTCACTCCCAGTCTTCAGGGTCACGCCTGGTCGCACTCCCAGTGACGTCATTCGGAGTGCCGTGTAGGTTCCCGTGTGCTATCTCGGAGGACGCTTCCTCTCCCTCTCTCTGCTGACATTAGCGGGCGTTATGCTGCAGCTTAGAGACGAGCGAGGTCACGTAATCTTTTCGCCGTAGTTCCTTCGGCTGCCACTTGGGGTTGCACGTGGGGAAAAAGCTCGACTTTTGCTTTGCGATTATACAGCGGAATCGCGGCATTTTAAATAAAGGAGGTGTTTTCTCTATTCTCCGGGACACGATAAATAACGTAAAAATGACAAGATGCAAATTCTTTTAACCATAAAATTGTTGCACCGCCCCTTTAAGATGAAAATAATTTGCATCTCGTTATTTTCACATTGTTTATCGTGTCCCGGAGGATACAGAAAACATCTCATTCATTAAAAAATGTCGCGATTCCGCTGCATAATCGCCAAGCAAAAGGCGAACTTTTCCCCCACCTGCAGCCGCGAGTGGCAGCCGAAGGAACTACGGCGAGAAGCTTACGTGACCTCGTTCGGCTCTATGCTGCAACATAACGCCCGCTAATGTCAGCAGAGAGAGGAGAGGAAGCGTCCTCCGAGAGAGCACACGGGAAGCTGCACGGCACCCCGAATTACGTCACTAGGAGGGGGACCAGGTGTGGCCCTGAAGACTGGGAGTGAGTTGAGGGGTGCCAAAAATGCCAATATTTATCTTTTTTTTTTACACAGCAACTAGGACACGCATGCGAAATCGGTTCTCTGTTCTTTACTTCATAAATGTTAGAGGGCAACTTCCAAAAATTTTTGACCGAAGTCCGAAATTGTTTGCACCCCCCCACCCCTTTAACGTGCATCACGCAGTAGTGATCCACGACCGCACGCCGGCACGATGCTCATCTAAATCGAAACGGGCAGGGGTGGGGATTGAGTCCGCGATCCCAGGCTCTGCAGCGCGAGCCTGGGGTTTCCCCAGGAATAGAAATTAAGGGGGGGGGGGGTATCTAAACTTTAAGGGGGGTTAAGGGGGGGGGCTTTGATAATATAGGAGTCGTTACGAATTAAGGGGGTGCCTTCGAAAAAAAAAAGGGGGGGGGGGGGAGGACATTCCCGTAAAGGGGGGGGGGGAAATCACTGGCGCGAGCTTTCGCTCCACGTGCTCCGAGTAGGTGTGCGCTAGCCCACTCGGCCACCGATCCCCCTTCGTTTCCGATTCACAAAAAGCAACCGGATATTATTTTTACAACTATTATAAATAAACAATAAGAACGGTATTACACTCACGAGTGTTCTATACCTCTGGTTATACCCGTAAGACCTTCATCCAAACAAAACATTTTATTGCTGCATGCACAATATTTACAAAATGTACATATAAGCTCTTTCAGTTCAGTGGCATATATCTTACTTACCCCAACCCCTGAACCACAAAGAACCTTATCACACGTCTTTAAAAAAAAAATATATATATATATATATATACATATATACGTATATATATATAACAAGATCAACAAGCAACACGCAATGATCTAAAACACGTCCAGAACACACTCATCATAATGTAACACCTACAAAACTGTAATGCGAAAACAAAAACTTTTAAGTTGTATTAGGACAACAGTAGGAGAACGACTGAAGATATTTTTGCTTCGACTTTGAAGTTTCTTCTTTTTTTTCGCATCACATTCTCACGTGTCACATTACGATTAACAATCACCAGCACGCCTGCACACTCAGTTTTATTTTTCAGCACACCTTGTTAACGAGTTACTTGAATTACACTTCCATACCCCTCATTTAACAGCTTAGGTCGACCAAAATTACAATTTGTATTATAGTCACTGAGAACTTAAGCAACGAGGGGTGTGGTTTATTAGGATCACGCTTCTTGCTTCGTGATTGGTCCTCCGGCGTTCTTATCGGCGAATGCCGCAACTTGATTGGCCGCGGAGTGATTATATGGTGCCGGGAATTCGCCATGCCCCGCGTTCCTTAAGTTGTCGGTCATCTTAGGTAGTTTAGTGTTCGTCACTGAAGCAGGACCGGGCCGTTTGCAAATCCGCAAGAGCAAAAGTTCTTCGCGATTAATAACACGACAGTATTTTAAACAAGAACAACACTGAAAACAGGGAGTGACGCGGAGCCTCCTGAGATATGAAGTGACGTGGAGTCTCCTGAGATATGATTATAACAATGGGTAGGTATAAGTTGAATGTCCGAAGTTTTTAAAGGATGAACAAACAACAAGGGTTCTAACAAGTGTTGAGGAATTTAAGTGATGTCACTTTTGGCTATTCGAAGAAGGCCTACCAGGTGCATTCCTAGCATCGCTTTCTGTTAAATGTACAGGAGGGAAGACTTGTGTGATTGAACACTTCACATTATGCGAACGGATTTTAACCACGCTTTCCTTCGTCCAAGCGTTTTTTTTCTTTTTTCATAAAAAACATGCTCTAAAATGTCCTTTATTTCGATGTATAAAATTAATCACAGTAAAAACATACAAACCGCGATGTCATCAATACCAATTTCGCTTTCATACGTTTCCAAGTAATTAAACAAGTAATTGGTATCTACAAACACTCAGTCAAAGGCACTTAAAATGAATAGAGCAACCGAACCCACCAAGAAACAAATGTACAAACTTGCGCGTGTTTAAAACAAACTGCATTACAGGGGGAAAATTCTTTGTTCGTTTAACCATTAAGCAAAAGACAAGCAACACACAAGAACCGCCGCCCGGGGGTCCACGAAACAGTTCATACGGCATTCATTTCCATTTGCACCCTGACATGACAATCTTAAAGTGTACCTCTAATCCATGTAAGACGTGTTGATCATAATTTCGACAAAAAAAAAGTTTATCCAAAACGTTCCTGTACAATACCCACAAAAGTTCTGAACATCAACATTTCTACCCTAGAGCCACTGAATAAGCTATAGCGCAAGGGCAGTGAACAGGAGGCGACTCGGTCGGCTGTTAGTCAGTGCCGCTGGTGGCCAAAAAGGGCAACTTTGGGACGGCCATGTCACCCAGCGAATGGACACGAGTGCTGCGGTACAGTTCGGAATGGCGCCCGGAGATTCGAGATCGGGTCCAATGAACGCGGCCGCGAGCCGTCTCACAGTTTCGAAAAGTCCCCATAAAGATGGCTCCATTTGTCCCACCAAGCTTCCTTGCCCGGTGGGTATATACGCATAGAGTATCGGCACTCCATACACCGACGTTCCTGTGAGCGCCGCCATTTTGGGGCTCGGTGCAAAGTGGACGCAACTGGCGATTGCTACAATTTTGAAATGCGGCTTCCTCGGCTTCAGATATGGAGTCAAAAAGCTCGGGCTCTATCGTTTTGCTGTGTCACGGAGAATTCTAACAATTTCTGCGGGGCAGAAAAGCGCTTCCAGCGATTTCAGACGAAGTTCCAGGTAACGGGCAACTATGATTTAAAGCACAGACACCTAAACTGTCGTTACTCTCGTTCGTAGCTAATTAAATGGCTCTATTTTACGCAATACATCATTACACCATTGACTCTTACTTTCTTAAATAATTCATTAGCAAATCACTTTTTTACTGGCTCCTAAAAAATGGCCGCAAAATCACAATTGTAATACGTGAAAAAAATACATTTTCTCAAAAAATAAAGAAAAAAAAACACACGTTAACACAGAAACAACGGGCGAAACGGACTGCAACTCTGAAGCTTTCAAAAGGTTCTTTTCAAGATGGCAGTCTTAAACTCCGAGAACCAAAAATCGACGATCACGTGTTCCGACTAAATGTACACGAAAAAAGAGCCTAGAATAATCGAAGCCCGCGCTCTCCAGTATTTCGACGTCCTCGCAGTGAGGTCGAGCGCAGACGCAGATCGGTGCAGGACTAGCTGCTGCAGCCCACGAACGCAGGGATTCGCTCGTTATGGTCACGCTTCTTGCTTTCTGATTGGTTATTTTTTGGGCATTCTTATTGTCTGATGCCGATGTCTCATTGGCTGCCAAGCGATAAATAGAAGCCCGGACTCGCCACACCCTGCGTTTCTTAAATTGTCGGTGACTATGCGGAGCGCAAGTTGGTCTGCTTCTTGCGCAGGGGGGCTGCGGTGACGCCAGAAAGACGCCGTGCTCTGATTGGCTCCGATTGGAGGGATATAGTGGGTACATTTCGAGGCAGCTAGCATCGCAACCCCCGCCCAGGAAGCAGACGTACTTGCGCTCCGCGTGGTGCTGACTACGTTTCATGGAAAGCACAGAAAGCTGTCCACGGGCTTCGATTATTCTTTAGTCCGTTGCAACCTAAGAACGAAGGGCGAGGGTAAGACGGGCCGGGGAGGAGGAAGCAGACGGAACGCTAAAGAGAGAAGGAGGTTTCCCCTCTCTTCTCCAGCGTTCCGTCTGCTTCCTCCTCCCGGCCCGTCTTACCCTCGCCCTTCGTTCTTAGGTTGCAACGGACTATAGGTGCTGTTCACTGTAATACTCGGTCACATCTCCTCCGCGCAGAGCAGAAAGGTCTGTGCAGACGATCTCAAGGCCCGCGTCAGAATCAGCCTGTCCTGGCGATGCCGAGGTCTAGAAACCATAGCCTCGTCTATGGTCCATGTGCTATGTACTGGCACGTGGGCGACAGATCAGATGAACAAGTGGCCACTGTTTGACCAGTTCACGGGCTCCGTCCAAGAGGACCACGAGGAACGGTGGCTCGTGGCCAAGTTGGGTTCCGTCGGGTGTACCAGGATGCCTGGGGCCGACACCATGGCGCCGAGAGTCACGTACTGGCAGGCCTTGCGGAGAATGCGCTTGATCTTCTTCGAGGACGGCTGAAACGATCACAAGATGCGGCATGTTGGAAACAACCAATCCCTGTCAAGTTCAAAGCGTATATCGCGTTCTAGTTCGACCCGTCCTAGAGCACGCCTCAATTGTGTGGGCTCCATATTTCACCAAAGACATTGCGGAGGTGGAGCGGATCCATCGTCTGGCTGCGAGGTTCATTTCATCAGACTATCACTCTGCATTGTCAGTAACCAATTTTGTTAACGCAGCTGGAACTGGAGCCGCTCAAACTTCGCCGGCAAATCGCCAGGCTCAGCTTTCTTTGCTTACTCCGTCACGGGATAACTAGCCTGCCAGGCAGGCACGTAGCCAGGATTTTGGTTCGGGGGGGGGGGGGGGGGCGCCCATGAGAAAATGCTGTATGAGGCGGAGGGGGAGAGGAGGTCCCAGAAAAATGGAAGATTTCGGGGGGGGGGGCGGCCCATGCCCCCCCCCCCCCTGGCTACGTGCCTGCTGCCAGGTGATACGTATCTACTTACTGCACTGGCATGAATAATCAAGAGTGCATTCCTCCAAAGTTATACTTTGCCAAAACAAGGTTATTTCAAAATTTGTTGTTTCTTTCCCAGTACTATTAAACATTGGAACTGCTTGCCGGATCATTGCTTTTTGAATGCCTAAATGTTGTCGAATTTGGAAACATTCTACAACCACACCTGTTGTAATCCTCTCCTCCTTGGGAAGCGCTGCTGCCTGCAGTATTTGTAAATAAATAAGAAAATCCACTGCGCTCCTCAACTTGTTGCGCGAAATTGCAGGGAAGGGGGGTATTTTATTGTACGAGACGTTTTTAAATATAATCTCTTCCAGTCCTCACGCGACTATGCCAAGATATGGATAAATGTTGTTTACAGAATACGGAAACATCAGCTGGTCCATGCCCAGCCACCCTTATGCCCGGGTGCCACAATCGCCATGCTGAAAATCACGGCAACGATGAGCTATTAAAAAAAAAAAAAGCTGGAATTTCAAATTTTTTATTGTCGCAATGAGGCAGTGCCCGTCCACACAAATTGCACTGGCTAACGACCGAGTTCTTGAGATATCTTACAACGAGAAAACACGTACACTGCCACGCTGGCGCAATCTCTGAACTGACACTGAAACTGCCTTTCATTAGACCGAAGTTTACGATAAGGAAAGAAGGACCGAAGGTTTTGCAGTATTTCCGAGATCGAATGTATAGTACTATTTATAAGAAATGATCGTTTATAACATTCACAAAAGTGCTCAAGTCAATAAAGAAAGAACGTTGCACACACAAAAAAAAAGTAATATATATGTATAAGTCAAAGATGCGTACTGTCGAAGTTACTAATTCGAAGTTTATTACGACGTTTCGAGCGGAAACCGCTCTTCATCAGACCTGATGAAGAGCGGTCCCCGCTCGAAACGTCGTGATAAGCTTTGAATTAGTAACTCCAACAGTACGCATCTTTAACTTATTAACTTTTCCCGGTCCATTGTTTTTATATTTACCTTACTTCACTGATATATATATATATATATATATATATATATATATATATATATATATGTACCGAAATGTAAAGTATTCCACGGCTCCACGATAGATGGCGCTAGCGTGTTGAGATCCTAAGAGATTTTCAGGCACTGGGTCGTAAGCAGCGCAAAGTGTGCGAACCAGACTTAGCATGTTAGCATGTCCGAGGCACCGCAAGGAGCTTTCTACAGATTTCGGCTACCATTAAACTGGGCCAGCTCGTATTGCCCCTTTAAACGAAAGATTTAATTCATACTGCCCCTTCAAACAAACATTCCTGACATCACTGAAAACATTCACTGAAGTCTGAGCGTAGCAGAAGAGCGAGCTCCGGGCTTTCAGCGCCCTTGCCAAGCACGCGCGCTCGTGCAGTGAAAGCACTGTTCAGGGCCACGTGCTCGCGCTGGTATCATCGGCTGCGTATGGACACTATTAATTGTTTAAAATCTGTAACTTAATTTTTGCTGCTCCTTTCTATGTTAGTTGTGGACAAATATCTATGGCGTTTCAGAAGTGAAGATTGCGCGTGCACAGCTCTGTTCCGCGCTCAAGCATCACGAGCGCACGGGCGCCCGTAGCTTTCGCTCTACTGTCACGCTAAGCTGTCCTCGAATATTACTCAGTTCTTCGTACATTTTGATCCAAGTTAGAAATTCAGTTCTCTGTTCGATGTCCCACACGGGAAGAACGATACAGGGGATAAAATCCACCAATGGGTATCTAACATATTTTAAGACGAAACCCCAAAACTGGAGTGAAGTGGAGGGCAACACGACAGTGCGAAGTCTCCAAATTCGAGTGTTGCCCTCCATTTTTCTTAGTCTCGGGATTTCGTCTTAAAATACGTTCGACCAACATTTTGCTCGTTAATGCGTACCTATCTTTCATGGATGGAAAATTCGGAGACTGCGGTTTAACTTGCTTCCAGAGACGGACCTTCTCATAGGAACTCCTCTTTTCACTTTTTTTCTCTCTTTCTTTTTTTATTGCGTTTTGCATTTGGTTTTGATGCTTTGTGACCTCAGGGACAATCATCACCGTCACATCATCCTGTTCGTGTTTATTTATTTTTTTCTATGCTGGGTGGGAATAAACGAAGGAAAAAAGAACAGACAGCAAAAAGAAACACGTGCCCTCGTAGGAAAGAGTATCGTCGGCCAGCTTTTAAGCAGGAAATGGTTAGACGGCCGCCGGCTGCATTCGCAAGGGCTCAATCATCACTCGACACGTGCTCCGGCGACCGCCTGACGTCACGTTGTTTGTGGGGTCAAACGTCCTTATGCCCTTTCCGTGCGGTGGCTCTGCTCTCGGCTTGCGCCACCTAGCTTTGGCTATTCGCGACTCAAGCGAAATCGACGCCGCGTAGCGGCAGCGCCGAGAAGCTCAGGAAAGGAGGTCGTTTCGACTCTGTCGTCTGCTATCGCTGCTTGGTTCTCGTAGGCAGCATAGAAACAAACATCGTTTCCAGTAATTATTTTTATGATTCCGCCGTGTCATTCCTACGCAGTGACTAGAAGAAGGTTTCTACCGTCGAAAAATCGCTTTGCTTTCAAATGTAACACTGATTTTACGCTGCAGTGCAGGAATTTGTGGTGGTCCGCGTGCTGAACGACGAAAACGACCTCCTTTCGTCCGCCATTTTGCCTGAGCAGCGCGCCCTCTATAGTTCGCTGGAGTCGCGAATAGGTGGCGTAAGCCGCCGCCCAATTCAAGGGTGATGGTGCAAACTCCCAAAGATGACGACCGTCGTGACGATGCGCCTTTACCGGCGCTTGCTTACCACCATCGGATCGTTGCGCTGGCTACAGATCGAAAAGTATAATTTGTGCTTTTCGTCATTGGCTGGGGATTCTTTCATTGTTCGCCGTGATCGGCATATGCCTCTGTGCTTTGCAGGAAATTGAACTCGGACGTTTTGTTTAGAGTGCGTATAGTGATTAGCCCAGTTCACACCGTAGAGATTTACCCGCGGGAAATCGAGCGTCAGAAATACTCTTTATTCTTTTTTTTTCTTTTTTGAGTGAAAGAGTTTATTGAAATTCTAAACGATCAAACATAATCGAATACCAACGGTGCTCAAAAACAGAGGCGCGCACAGCACACAGGCACGCGCGCCCACGCACACAACTCGACAGTCGCTGACCTTGTTATTGAAATAAACAGTTTTTCAAAGTCATACATTTTTACCGATAACAAGTACGACCTTTACTGCCGTCTATTTCCGCGCAAAGTGTGTTACGCATCAGCACTCCCATAATTCTAGATAAACTCTAAACCCCGGCAGAAGAAAAAGAACAATCGAGTCGAAATTTGGACGGAAATAGGAAAGTGCGCAAATTGTCCTGCGCTACGTATTCAAAAAAAGAAAAGAAAAATTAAATACCCGCACGGGATAATTTATTACACAGAACCTTGCAAAAATAACTTTGTTTATTTTTTTCGGAGAAAAGAAATAAATGTTTGCATGTCCCAATTTTGCTTTCAATGTTAAGGTCATCTGTGTGTGTGTGTGTGTGGGGGGGGGGGGGTTAGAGTACACGTTGCAGCCTTTGCATTCGCCTTTTTTTGTTCTATATATTATATAGTCTGTTGCAGGTTAAGAAGAAAAAGCAGGACAAGTTTTTCTCACAAATCTCTCTGCTCCACATGATTGGCGGTTTCCTCCTCCTCTCTAATGGCCTCCTCTCCAGCGTTGGCTCTGCTAAAAAAGAAATTGGCGGAGGGCCTCGTAGGAGGAGCTTGCGCTGCTTTCCTTAGCCTGCAACAGTTTATAGTGAGAAACCTACGATAGTTCCTAATCTATGTTAATGATCTCCACCTTAATATAGCTTCTTCTGTGCGCCTGTTCGCCGACGATTGTGTCATTTACCGACCCATTCTTTCATACAATGATCATCATGCTCTCCAAGAAGACCTTGAATCTGTAATCCATTGGTGTAAAAAATGGCAGATGATGTTAAACTTCAATAAATGTAGATCCCTATCATTTTCCCGCAGTTCTCGTGCCACACCATTTTCGTATTACCTCACTAACACTCAAGTAATAGCATGCTCATCTTATAAATACCTGGGTGTTCATCTCACCTCTGACCTATCATGGACTACTCACATAACTTCTGTTATTTCTGATACTAACCGTTCTCTCGGATATTTGCGCCGTAACCTCAAACTTGCTACACCCTCCGTAAAACGACTAGCGTATACTACCCTTATAAGATCGAAGTTAGAATACGCCTCATCTATATGGTCCCCATGGCAGTCCTACCTTGCAAATAATCTAGAATCCGTACAAAACAGAGCCCTTCGTTTTATTTATAACGACTACTCACCATATACCAGCATATCAGGATTACGCCAATCAGCTAACCTTCATTCACTTTCCCTTCGCCGCCGAGTATCACGCCTTTCTCTCCTCCATCGAATTTTTTATCACAATAGCCACCTCAAAGAATCACTGCTATCACCTCCCCATCGTATTTTCCCGCGTCTAGATCACCTATGTAAATTACGTCCAATTCGATCATCAACTGTTTCTCACCAGACTTCCACACTACCATTGGCCATCGAGGATTGGAATTCACTACCTCATAATATCGTTTCTATTAATGATACCACTAAATTTGTTGAAGCCATTACCCTCTCTTTATCTAACCAACCTAGCTAGCTTACAGTGTTATAATTGTGTTTACTGTTCTATTTGTTTTTGTTCTATTGCCACCCCTTGTATAATGCCCCACGGGCCCTCAAGGAAAATAAATGATGATGATGATGATGAGCTGTGTGCCACGTTTATGGAAAAAAAAAAGATGTGCAAATAGTTTTTTAGGTGGCTTCTTTCGCACTGAAAATGGGAATTGTTAGTTTGGAAAGATTAGGTAATATAACTCACTGTTTCTCCTGGACAAAAGTGTCCGAGGTGCCGATATGTAGCGTGTTGTACGCTCTCTAAAGGGCTGTCCGAACAGGACACAGCAGATGGAGTGTTCCCTCACGGCAGACGAAGGGTTTTCTAAATTGACGGCATATGAGGTACTCCCATCTGCTTTCGTACGTTTTTCTTGCGGGGGATAGAGCTACCCTCCATTTGCGCCCATGGCCAGAGGCTTAGAGCGTGCTCCTCGGGTGGGTCTGGACATCCACTCACACACTCTGCTAACTGTCGTCAGTCCCCCATCTTTCGAAAACACGAAATGGGAAGAAGCGACAGCGAGGAGACGAGGAGGAAAGTCGTGCTGTTTGCGTGGTTGATGTCCAAACTGAAAAGGGACGTGCGCACAGCAACTTTCATGGCGTTGGCCGTGAATTTAGAAAGCACTTGATATGTCGAAAAGAAACGCCATCTGCTGTGTCCTGTTTGTACAGGGGTACCCCGGCGTCTTCTTCGTGATCCCCGATTGGCTTAGAAATTTGCTAAACACACCAACTTACATAGTTGAAATAGTATCTCAATTATTAGGTCAAAATATTGTTTTTCGAGATGTTATTGAATTTACAATATTGGTCCTCACCGTGTTTTTTTTTAATGAAAGTCTCTATTGTCAACAATAAAAAAAATGAAAGCCGTTTACAACTCCCTGTAACGCCGAATTAGAGCGCAGCTCTTGAGGAGGAGAGGAGGATGGGTACTGAGGGAGGTATATCCTCCCTCCTCACGTCCTCATCCTGCCTGCTACTCCTCCTCCCCTCCTTCCCGGGGTCACGCGACCTCAGGGGGGGGTCACGTGACCTCACGGTTACGCCGACGGCGACGGCGACGCCGACGCCGCTCAAGCCGGAAACGGGCGCCTAAGAGCTGCGCTCTAAAAGTCACTCCAGGGGATCGTAGTTTTTTAGAAGAAATATCTAGATATATAATCTGGCAAAATTGATGGGTTATGCGAATCAAGGAGAGACGAAATTTAATTAAAAAGTCTAAAACGGGGTTCTAAACTAGGCTAGGTGGCGTTAGCTACCATCCGATATGAAGAGTACAGTACAGCCCATACACGGACTCATCTCAGTTACGTCACGGCGCGGTGGTGGCGCGTCGGGAGTACTTCCGGTCTGGAGCTGTGGGCGGAAGTCCCCATGTGAGACGTGTATTCCTGCGTTGTTTTGAAAGGAACCTGACAAAAACCTGCCTTCTCGTCAAAACGCCGCGACTGGGGCTGTACCAAAAGAGTCTAGAAAGGTTTGAAGATCAGTTTTCATGTGCTCGGTTCGAGCACGAGAACGTGGATATGTGCCGTGAAAATGGAAAACCAGACGCCGTCGGACCACGATTGCTTGGGCGGGAAGCACTTCGTGTTGAATTCACGGATACTTGTGGTCATCAGATTTATTTGTTTTGTTCCAAAATCAACGCCGAAAAACCGTCAGGTTGTACGGACCACGTGCCGGACTACGTTCAGTGCGTCTTCAAGTTCAAACGGCCGCCTGATCGTTCGAACAGTCGTCTGCTCTTTCAAACACTTCTGCTTGTCGTCTGCTCTTTTATGACACGGGCCCGTAGTCCAAATGTTGGCCCGGTACTTGCGATGAGAAGTAAGTGCAGGTGTCAAAAGACTTAAGTCTGAAGGTTGGTAAGCGGGCTCGATGTAAACAGAAGACGTTGATCATTGTTACCGGTGGCCATCACCGGCTTGTAATGCCTGATTCACTCGGTCCGATTCTGCTTGCGATTTTCAATATCGACGTCGACCATCTCAGCTACGGTTCACGCTTTTGCAGCCCGAGCGACGTCGCGACTGAAAATTGCGAGCGAAATCTCATCATGCGAATCAGGCTTTAGCGTCCATTCTGTGGCGTCCACGCGGAATGAATCGCCGCATGTCACATTATTCACGCGAAGCTTTGCGGTGTAACGAGCCTCGATAATTTCGCTGAGGCCGCTCAAGTAGTCAGGCATTTCCAGGAAGACGTAGAATCAACAATTCGAACGCGAAAAAGGGCAGGGGGACTCACACCGACGCCGACAACATCGCATTTCAATGGTTTGTTTATGGGCGACGGCTAGCTTCTTGCCGCACTCCATCGCGCATGCGCGGCGCCGGTGGCGTCCGCTAGGGGCGCTGCGGTTTGTTTGTAAACATGAGTTGGTGTATATTCATTCATTTATCCATCCATTCGTGGCAGGCAGAGGTTCACTTTTTCGACTTTTGGACTTATTCCCAACCGATTCCAAACTGCTTCATGGTGTCAAATGAATGCTTTGGGAACTCGCTTCAGTACCCGCCCAGCAGCACGAGACAAATGCTCGGCATAGTCCATTTTTGAGACTGGCTCCTCGATGGACAAGCCTGCCTGCCACTGATGTAGCGGCACTGAAAAGCGCGGGTATATTTGAATGTTGGTTTCGGCATCATTGTTGTTGGCCGATACCACAATACCTATTTTGAATTTCCGGTACTAAAGAGCAGACCGGAAAAGGGTAAAGGCCGGGGAATCAAAAATCATAGTTAGTTATGGGTAGCTCGAAGATAGTCAAGTTTTAAGTCGCACCGCTGCATAAGTCCCACTCCCCCGTGAACGGGAGTTCTCACACAGAAGTTGGTGTATGAGTCACACCTCTGTATAAGCCGCGCTTCGAGTATATTTGTACGATCGGTGGGGCAAAAGTGCATTGATAAGCCTGCGTGTATGTACGGCGATGGCGATATGTGCGCAATGGGCAGTTATTTTCGACATTCTCGTCAACAAATCGAACGCGAAATCCCGGGTCGAATTTGTACGGTTAAGATCCATACTTAAGAAGAAAAAAAAACGCATATAAGTCACATATCGTTGAATAAAACGCACCGCCCGAAGTTTTGTAAGGAAACCGCGACCTACAGACCGGTAAATAAGCCGCTTACGAGCTGAAATTTTCGGGGAGTGAAGAATATTGACAGTTGGGGAGAACAATTATTAATGTGGTAAGGAAAATATCGAATCTGCTATGTATATTTTAATATTGTTTCACGAGAGCAATCAGAACCCGTGTCATTCGTAGATGTAGCTACAGAGCGGATATATTGCCAACGACAGTGTACAACTGCAGCTTTATTTTCCAAAAAATCTATGTATTATTTCCCCAGCTCTCGTAAAGCGCTCATAAAAAAAAAAAAAGAAAGAAGAAGATATTACTTGAGGATTTATACAACGCTTCCACAGCCGTGCGGCCAGCCTGTGGGAAGGTTTCGATAATCTACTCTTTGTTTCACATAAAAAACGGCGCCGAGCGGCGAAAGCTTGAAACGCGATAGAAAGTGCGGGTTCCGAAACCTCGTCCTGCCTCCTCCGTGATCCATCTGAGTCGAGCACGGGACAGTACGAGGTAGCGCGACTCCTTTCCGGACGCATACCGTAGTTCGAGTTTTCGCCGCTGCGCAAGGAGGGCCTGTGCACGCCCAGAACTTACACAGAACTCTTTTCAGAAATCGGTCATTTGAACTCGCTTCAAACTTCGTTCGACACATCAATAGACGCATCTGGGCTAGTAACCCAAATTACAAGTCACAATAACGTTTTTTTTGTTTTTTCGCCTTCTCCAGTTCCCGAACTGCCCCTCTCCAGGCTGGGCGCGACCGGTCCCTAGGGACTGCGAGGGCGCTGCGATCGAAGCTTGCGCGTGTGTGCCGGCCAGGCTAGCTCCGGTTACGTGGTTCGGCTTGCATTTTCGCTCGCTGTTCGCGCTGTTTGTTACGTGATCTGTTGGTTTTCTGCCCTTCGAGTGTGTGATTGCTTTCGACGGTTTGTGATACGACGTTCGTTGTGACGCTGACGACTGCATGCAGCTGTTATAATGCCTACGTGCTTCGTACCCGGTTGTACCAGCGGGTACAAAAGCAGCCCGCAGAAACGACACTATTTTGCGCCGATCAGTACCTGCAAGGAAGCATGCAAGGAAGATGCTTTTGTTGATCTTTTTGGAAGGTTTTAGATTCCCTAATGAAGAGTGGCACCAACTCTGTTGGCTGACCCACAACATCTTCATGAATTCACAGCCGAGTTATTCACTTCTATTTGGTGACACGTATGCACTTTTCGCGCATAAGAGTGCCAGTAAAGCTGATGGTGCCATAGGGCCCAAAGAGAAGGAAAAAGGCCAAGCTTGTATAGTGGAGCTTTAACTGTAACAGGCTTTGTTTTGCGCGTGATTTGAAGCCCTTTTTTTATTTTTTGCGAGTTAGCAAAATAAAATTGATAGTGTTACGGCTTGTGTAACGTGTTGTGAATGAGCGGAATTTCTGTAGATACTTTACTAAATTACAGGTTGAGGCAAATCTTCTAAAATAGCACAGGTAAGATCGATATATTTCTGTAAGATAAAAAAGAAAAACAAATGCCCAGGACGGCGCGATTGCGACGCGCAGCTTTTTTTTGCGACGCATGAAATCACTACGTGCGTTCTGTGAATATATGGAATAAATTCATACCGACCGCGCGAGACGATCCTCGTCTCGCTCGTTTTTATTGACGACGTGAGGCAACCAAGCATAGTGACAACCGCTGCGGGCCAAGGCTGAACCGCTTGCACGTACGTATTATTTTCGGTGTGCGCATCATTTAGCAAGTTACCTTCTGTTCAAAAACGACCGAAATTAAAATAATAGCGCGTTACTCGCGAAATCAGCCGAGATCCCGGGCTGCAGTAGGCGTGCTGAACATTGCGCGCAAAGGACGGCGATCGTCCTGATGGCAACGACCTTCGACCGCGCCTGCTGGTGGCGGGGACCACGCCGGCACCCTCGCTCCTACAGGCACGCCGGAGGTACGGAACTGGCGTTAGCAAATTAGGCTTTAGCAGTTGATTAACATTCAGTAATTTCTGTCCCTTTGCGGAACGCAATAATATAGCGCTGATCTTCATTTTGCCTCCTTTCATGAAAGGCGCGAGTCGCGGCTACCATGCACCTGCCAACGTCGAGGAGACGCCGACGAAAAGCGATGTGTGTGGTTTGGCGACCTTCCTCTCTTCTGAGAATAAAGCGCCCGGGTCGGCCTCAGCGTTGAATTCTCCGCGTCACTAAAGAAGACCATCGTAGGCCACAGATTGGCCGGCCTGTGGTCTCCGCGTCAGCCTTCGGCCGGAACACGTGTCCAATCAGATAATGGCCGGTCCCTGCCAGAACACCAACGCCGTTGTCGTGACCAATCAGTGGGCAACGGTGGCCTTCTTTAGTGACACAGAAAAATTCATCACTCAGGCTTTCTTATCTAAAGGTGTGGGTTAAGCTCGCGCCAGCAAAGCGTAAAAAACATGCGCATAAGACTCTGTTTTTTTTAGATTGTCTGTTCAACTTTGCAAGTTATAAACTTGTGACGTCACGCTTCATTTCCCGAGCGCGGAAAGTTTGAAATGTATCATTTTGGCCTTATCTGCACTTGCCGTTTCTTCAATAGCTATCTTGAAGCTAGAGATTATAAACAGCACGCCGGATAGAGTAAGCCTTGATATTCTGAAATTGCGTTTAATTTGGGTAGCTGAAAACACCGCCTTTACCAGCACTCGAGAGATCAATCTACCGGAATTTCCGAGGGACACGCACAGAGATAAGAGAAACTCGTGTTAAGCTATAGACACGGGACGGTCTGGTATGGTAAAGATAAGGTGTTCGATAAAATGCGGCAGTTGAACTCGCGAATGTTGTCTGAGTCGGGAGTGATGCGTGCCTCGAAGTTGCAGCGTAAGCTCCAGATACTACTCTGTCAGCCTCTTCATATTAAAAGTCAGGTGTAAGTCAGCGCTTGTCGTGTCTACTCCTTGTCTTTCTTCACTTTTTGCGCTGTTGATTTTTTCGTTAGTTAGCCCCGCCCACTTATATATGGATGGGCGTCGTACCCGCGATGCATTCGTGTAATCATGGTGCGCATTGAAGAGCTCTGGAAAGCTGAAGTACTGCAGTGGCTAAATTGCTCATCTTCAGCTCTCGGAGACACCAGGCACACCTCAAGGTTCACTAGCGTACCGCTAGTTAGCTATAATCAAGTCAATTATTACAACTTAAGCCCTCATTAACTAAGGTACAAGCGAAAACAAATTATGACATCAAGTTATTTAGGCAGGTAGTATCGGTAGAGGACTGTGTGAAACTAATGGATGATGTAAAATCAGTGAGTAATTGGTGTAGTTTCAACAGGCTGACACTTAATCCCACTAAGACTGTTGTTATGTCATTTGCTAAGAAGCTAAGGGTTTTTCATTTCTGTTACCAACTCGCCAATGCCCCATTGCAAAGGGTGGATTGCACTCGTGATCTTGGTGTTTATATAGAGTCTTCTCTGTCATTTAATACACATGCCAATAAAATTGTCAACGCGTCTTTTCGTACGTTAGGTGTCATATCCAGAATTACACGTGGGTTTTTCATGTCGGCCTGTATTATGCAGTTATACTTTTCATTAATTAGGTCCAAGCTAGAGTTTTCCTCAGTTGTGTCGAATTCTATTGGGCGTACGCACCAAGAGTCGATTGAAAATGTCCAGAAACGTTTTTTCGAATGTTTTTACGACCGCTACGTTGGTCGCACCGTTTACTTCGAAAATAGAAGACTCTTAAAGCGAAACAATTGTTCTACTTTGAGTGCCAGACGACGCGACAGAGATCTCATAGTTTTGTTCAAATGTCTTCACGGAGTCATTGATTGCCCTGACCTAACTTCAGCGATAAATATTCATGTTCCGAGAAGATTTTTGCGAATTTCTCTTCCATTTTATGTTAATCAATTCTTCCGAACCTGCCCCATGACACGTATTCAGACCTTGTATAATACTTTCAATGATTCCGCTGCATTGACATTTTTAACTCTCATCTTTTTTAGCTAGCGTTCAAGTTTTCTCTTACAAATCTATAAATTTTAACCCATCTTTTGTAGCGTTCAAGTTTTCTCTTGTCAATTTGTTGAATTCTTCTTCTTTTTGCTGTATGTTAATTGTGCATCATTATCAAGGCGTCAAGCTGTTCATGAGCACGAAAAATAAACAAATGATGAATGAATGAATGGAATGAATGAATGACATTGCTAATAACCGGAATATCTCCAAGTCTGTGAACATGACATGTATATATATATATATATATATATATATATATATATATATATATATATATATATATATATATATATGAGCCGATGTCCAGTTTAACTTTCGTCAAAAAAATAAATAACATTGTGGGCGTCTGTGACATTTATTTCAATCAACAATTAACACTTGTCGGGAAGAAAATGTATATTATTATTATTATTATTATTATTATTATTATTATTATTATTATTAGTTATTATTATTATTACTGCTTTTATTTTTTTAAATGCTACAGGCACCTAAACTGCCATTTCTTCGTCGGTTCATACAGAAATTTTGTTTTGCCGTTTTTATTTTTTGACACAGGTAACCTCATGATTTCAAATTTTCTCATTCCATTACCACCGCTATCGTTCCATCAGCACGGAGGTTCAGCTTACTGCGATGCGCAGTTCTTTTATGCGGGCCCAAAACCGGATTTTACTTTCGCATAGTAGTTGTTATATCACCCCATTGGTTACAACTAGTGTTTTATTAAATGATATAGGCAAACTTCCTCCCCAAAGGTATCAATACCAACTAAGTCAACACGTGATAGCATTGATGAAGCAAATGATTCATTCCACCGCCAACCGGGTCTCTCTCTACGTCTGTCGGACTTGAAGACAAAGAGCGCGTGATCGTAGCAGACGCCCAAACCTTCGAACGTATCTCATTATCTGTCCCTGTTTACGTGCGTCCTCAGAAGCCCGGATAAGGGCGGTCACCTTCCGCGAACGCTGTTTGCAGCGAGCCTGCCATTGACTCAAAAAACACTTCAAGTTTCGAGCCATAACGCTGACCTTATCGTACTCATGACTTTGATGTAGCACAACTTTCTGTGTCAGGTCCTTCTTAAGTTGTTGGTAAACTAACCCTACTTGAGCAGCCTTCCTGGAAAGACAAGCTCGCATTCTTTGAAATCGGTTGCAACTTTTGCGACGCGGACATGTCAGGCGCATGCTTGTTGTTGCCACTTAGACAAAGCGATGCGTGTGCCTTTTCTAATACGTCTCAAGCACCGCGTATGGAATTTGATTGAATGCGGCCATGCGAGAGGCAGAGAGATAATAAACATTATATATAATTCAGAAGTACTTTAATACTAGTCACTAATAGAAGGAAGAGGACAGTGAGGTCCTTCGGTTGACCCACCTCCACTCGCGACACTCCGCAAAAATCCAACGGCATTGGCGCGGACGGGTTTTGCGTATAGTTCTAACGGCTGGACGGGCCGCAACCTCGGGGTTTTCCATCTGTATTGGGAGGGGCGAATGTCGCCATCTGTCGTCGGATGCTTCTGAAGCGCCAGTCGGTCAAGACAGCCGTCTCGGCTATCTTGGCAAAACCGGTGTCTCGGCGCGCCGGCGGTGACCCTCTCCCTCGGAGTGTGGACGGCGCGATGCGCATGCGTTCTCCCCAAACGCGATGTACCCACACGACTCGGGGAGGATTTGGCAATGCAGACGCCATGTCTGGACGTAAACGAGCAGAGTGGAATGCATTTGCAGCCGACGCTATGAGCTGGGCCCAATCAGAGAGCGTCAAAAGCGCACCGTCATGGTGATGTCCAATTGTACGCGTTCTATCATCGCTGAATCAATCGTAAACAAAAAAGGCAGAGTTACTTTCGCTTTTCATGCAGCTTGACGGGTCCTATTACCTCGTAGCGTCTGCTGAGTCTGGACTTAAGATGTGACGAAGTATAGTAAGGTGTGTGATGGTGCCAAGTCAGGCACCGTTTTTTACGACATCTAGATAGTAACCTTCGTATTCATTTCTTCTTAAAGAAAAATTATTTTAGTCTGATTAACACATCAGCTGCGACAGACATATAGCGGCTGGCTGCAACCTATAGATTCGACCAAATCAAGTGCATGCTTACGGAAACACGCCAGGTAGCTATTTGCGAGTGTGCATGGGTAAATGCGGTTCGGTTTATTCGGGAAAATTCCCAAACTAAGCAGACCGAAGTCTCGTCTCCGAACCACGCCAGGAAATACAACAAACGAAAACAATAGAAAAATATGGCCCTACGAAAGCGTAACCGTTAGAGAATTCTGATAAACGTTCGTTCCACTCCATATTTCACTAAGAAACAACACGATGAAATCGGCGCGCATTCAAAATATCATGGCGGCGTCAAAACAGTACGCCGAAAAAAAAAAATCATACGGGTAAAAAAGAGCGAGTGATAAAACATCAGGTGGTCGAATCAGTACAGGGTAACAAAGCATGCACCAATACAGTGACGACAAGAGAACAGCGTGCACTGAAAAACAACGCGCTTTGTTACGACATTTCGGGAACCGAATTTCACTTTAAGTACTCGGAGTTTTGGCAGTAAAAACTGTAAATTTTACTTGCAAGCGAACGATTTCTTTTATCTTTTTTTAAGCAGTTATCTGAATGTCACTTACACTTAGCAAAAAGAGCACTGTGATGGAGGTTCTTCATGCCTAGTCGTTCTCTACTACAGTTCTCGTTTTGAGTATGTTGCACAGCATACGTTTACGTCTGGTAGCACACGGCGTTTTTCTTTCAAATATGAGATTACCTAAATCACAGCGACCAGGACACATATACGCGCAATCGAAAGTGCAGCAAAAAAATAAAAAAATAGTGTACGATTATTCTCAAACTTGAAACTCTTGCAATAAATTTGCCTCCACGAGGTATGGTACATAGCTTACATTGTGCTTTCTGCAGACATGATGACATAAATGCCTGCCGCCCCAAGTATGTTCAAATATGTTTGTTACATACATATATGTACGCTTTGATTATGTCAGCAGACAGCTTTTGTGTGACCAATGTGACAGGGCTGTCACACAGGAAGGAGACACGCCTCAATCAATGCCTGCAGACTGTACTTTTGTATACGATGTATTGGCGGCGTGACCGCAGTTCTAAGCAGCGGTTAACACTGGCATGAAAATGCATCAAATTCTTAACATAAAAATATAAAAATATAGAGTTTTTTTATGTTGGTTGAGCATTTTGTTTGCGAAACTAAACCGCCGCTTTCGAGTCGCACATTCCCAAACACAACAGCATCCGTATACCCGCTGTTCTGACAGGTGCTGTTCCGACCATGTTGTTTTGTCGTTTGCGCTGCTATATCCCGTCATTTAACACTGTCTCGTTAGGAAGGACTGACAAACCTAAATCCCATTTCAGCATGACGTGGCAAACAACGAAAACTTGCAGTCGCATTCCCAATATTCCAAAATTCAAATTAAAAAAAATGTTTTGGTTAGGCAAATGCTTAGGAGGATGGGGCAAAAGGCGACTAATAGGGAGTTTTAGAATAACGCAAGCTATTTTAGCGCACGCTAGCTCTAAATTTAGCGCTTGCGTTAGCGCGCGCGACGCAGGAGAGTTTTAGAATAGCGTTTCTCCGCCGCGACGCAAAAGCCCAAGCATCTCGCACTTCCAACGCCACCACAGATACAGTCCCGTTTTTTAATTCACACACAACATGCTGTAACCTGAAAAAAAGAAAAAGATTTTTGGTTCAGAGTAACATTTTACATTTGTTTAAACGTAGAGAATGCGACGCGAGCGGTCGATCGGTCGTGTCCGCACGCGTCGCCCTCGGCAAGAGTGTACTGACCTTCGCCGATAAATGTTCGCTCGTCGCAAGCATCAAGTTGCCGGTGATCGTCGCCCACCTTCCTGGGTTTTCGAAACCGAGTGCAATGCCGTCCCGTATTGAAAATCGCAGTCGCGAGGATGCCGCCGACGTCGCGCTCACCCATCCGTCGCGCCCATCCCATCACGACCATGGCTGCGCGATCACCCATCCGTCGCGCAGCCATGGTCCTGGGGGCCGCCATTTTTTAACTGTGCTCGTCTTGGCTTTAGCCAACTTCTCGTCACAAATCCTCCTTGGAGGAGCGCAAAGACCCTTTGCGTACGCACGCAATTTCTGAGAAATAGCGTGCTCTAAAATAGCGCACGCAAAGCGCAAAACGTGGTTTACGTTCGGCGCATGCGCAGTGGCGACGACGCTATTTTTTGCGTACGCAAAGCTTTAGCGTGCGCTATTCTAAAACTCCCTAATGTCGCCTGGCTATAGGCTCCATCTCCCTGTACACTCCAGAAAACTCCTGCGCGTCTACTTACGCGCAAAACACTCAAAGAGCCAATCGCTGAGATCTACGAAATCAGCTGAGCGAATGATGAGGCGGAACGTCCGTTTAGACCTAAAAATAAATTCTCCGCTGTGGCATTAGGCAATGCAAAGCGTCATGCTTGCATTGCGTGATGACACTGCGCACACTTAGTTTTGAGGTCTAAACAGATGTTACGCCTCATCATTCGCTGAGCTGATTTCGTATAGATCGCAGAGATTGGCTCTTCGAATGTTCTGCGTGAAAGTAGACGCGCATGCATTTTTTAGAGTGCACAGTTCAACAGCACAGCAGCATAACAAAATAATAAAAATAAAATCGTCCCTACATATAAATACTAACGGACATGAAAATGCTGCCTAATAATTAACAAAATAAAACACTATGTACAAAACAGTTCTTACATGCCAGGCTGGTTTCAATATTATCACGAATGACAAATGATGAGGCCGCGAATAACTGAAGAAACTAAACGTTTAACGGGGCGAACTTGTGCCCAAAACAAAATAGAGAAAGGCTAGCGTCGCAGGCGTCCAACTCCGGCTCGCCACGCGGAGTTCCTTATGTGCCCGCCAGGATTTCTGGGGTATTCGGCGTAGAAGGTTTGGCGACGAGAACATTCAGACTTCGAACAAGCAACAGGGTCCTCGAATTTACCAGAACATTAAACTGAAAGAATAAATAAAAGACGCGTAACTGCCAGGAATCGAACCCTGGGCCTCCGCACGAACGTCAAGCGCGGTAACTACTCGGCCACGCACGCGCTCGCTCGCCGATGCGCGTGGCACTATTTTATGCTGAAGTTAAGAAATAATATTTTTTTGAAATGGATTTAAACTTGTTTTGGAGCTATGAACCATTGACAGTATTTTTGGGTAAGTGCTTAGTAGCTGTGGAATTTTAATGTATAGAATAGGAGCTTGGGAGCGAGTCACGTGGCGACACACCGCCCGAGTTATACCTTTGTGAAGCGTTATTACGTGACTCACTCCGTTGTCCTTATTGACTCACTCGAAACTTGACTTGCGCCGTTTTCCAAGTCGCTCCATAGTCGGTGGCAGGTTAAGATTTTCCACCTCCAAAACGATCTCGTCGCCTTTCGTAGAGCTTTAAGTGCGCGTGTGACGAAGCGTTACCAAATGCAGCAAACTCGTGTACGAGGCGGAGCATCTACAATGTTCTTCTCCTGTCGCCCAACTATAAAAGACCTATGCTAGAAATACCGTTATTTTTTGTAATACTGTTTTTTCGTCCGCCTGCATCACGTGGCGCTTGTTTTGCGCCCGCCAACGGCGCGCGGACACCGTCCCGCCTATTGCGCGGAGGGTACAGTGACGTCCCAGAGCCGAGCTCCGATTGGAGGAGATTGTGGCTGGACACAAAGGCCCGAAGATCCTCTGCTCCTTGTGCAGGGGCTGTTGTGTCGTCGGTGCTCCGAGTCGTCGTTCTCCGGTGTCGTCCGCTAATGCGTATAGCTTTCACGTGACGTCATCGTGCCTACTGATGGTCATTTCCTACTTCTTCTCGTCGATAAAAAACGAAGTCGGTTTTGGCGAACTATACGAGTTATAGAAGGTACGCTCTCAGCAGAAGAGGCCACCGCAATATCCGCTGATGTGGCATCAGTACAAGTCACGTGTATATACAGCAGCAATGGGTGTACGTTGTTGCACTGCGGCAGCTACGTGCCCCTTGGATCAGTCATACGCCTATCTTTAGTCACATGATCTCGCTCCCGCCCATATCTACGTGCAGAGAGTGCGGGGTCAGGTGGTGAAGGGAGGCGGCAAGTGCGTAGCCACAACCGTGCACTGTCAGCTTAGAAGTAAACGAAAGTCACAGGAATCTGGGAAAGTAGCGGCAGTACAATTGTGTATATACAGCAGCAATGGGTGTACGTTGTTGCACTGCGGCAGCTACGTGCCCCTTGGATCAGTCATACGCCTATCTTTAGTCACATGATCTCGCTCCCGCCCATATCTACGTGCAGAGAGTGCGGGGTCAGGTGGTGAAGGGAGGCGGCAAGTGCGTAGCCACAACCGTGCACTGTCAGCTTAGAAGTAAACGAAAGTCACAGGAATCCTGGGAAAGTAGTGGCAAGCTTCCCGTGTGGTCGCCATTTTAATGAATGAAATGGGCAGTTTCTCCTTGACCTCTCCATTCTTGGTGTGCCAATCCAAATTTCCGCTGACAGGTTGCTTTATAAAGACATATCTTGTATACCGAGATTTTGCATATCCACACTCCGGCAAAACAATCTTTGCAAGCGCCACCACACGCGGCATCGGTGCATGCTTGGGCGTCACTGCAATATCATTTCTCTCTCTTGGAAGTTGGAATACGCAAGAAGAACAATATCACTGTGAGAAACCTGGGGGAGGTAAGCATGATTGTTAATTTAATTGCATACACAGTGACAAAGGCGCTCATAATTGCGAGGAACGCTTTCGGTGCAGTGACGCTCCATATAGAGCTCCTGGCGCGACTGGTTCAGAACAACCTTTTCAAAGCTTCGATGATTTCGAACGAACGAAATGTCGATTTCCGTGGCAATACCGATCAGCCAATCGCCTTGTGAGGCTTTGGTGGTCTGTATATTGGTATCCGTTGTGTCCTGCATGACATGTCAAAAGTAGAAGACGGGCCTCGTCTTCTTCTGCCAACAATCGGATAGTGTGCGTGCCAGCGCATGCTGGACATTCGGTCAGGCCGCCATAAAGATCGGCAGTTGTAAGCGGCCGGAGTAAAGCTACTCGTTGTGTGTCGAGTAATCGTACTCCTGGTTACTTGACAATTAACATTAGCGACGAGGATGGGATGGCATAATCAACCTCCACAGACAGCTGTGGCATCTGCATGGGACATTAACAGCCGCGACGACCTGGCTCCGCTGCCCGCGACAATCATCAGGGAGAACAGTACAACTGCGATTCCAAAAGAATCGGTTCCTGTTACGCCACTGGCAGAGCCTGACACTTCACACACTCGAAGGAGTTCCCGGAACCGCCGACCACCTCAAAAATATGAACACGACGTATTGGGGAGGAGATCGAACAGTCACGCCTCTAGTGGTGCGCTACAGCTGTGGGGACAACAAACCGTATTTTCTTGTTTGTTTTTGATCCGAGACATGGAAAATGACGATACGAAGGCCGCTCCTCGTGGGACCAAAGCACTGGTCAGAGCGAAGCGCTCGTGCCCAGAACGTGCTCGGCCAGGTTCAATTTCTTTGTTATGCTGGGTTGGTAAACACCGGGCTGTGGGGACAACAAGCTCGATAAAGCGCCCCTATAGTTCGATCTCCTGCCCAATAGTGGAGGAAGGTGTCATGTCCCAACGTTCCTGTCCTGCATAACATGTCAAAAGAAGAAGGGCCTCGTCTTCTTCTGCAACAATCGGATAGTGTGCGTGCCAGCGCACGCCGCCATAAAGATCGGCAGTTGTAAGCGACCGGAGTAAAGCTACTCGTTGTGTGTTGAGTAATCGTACTCCTGGTTACTTCACACTTAACTGTTGGGATCCTGCTAGCGAACAGGTGAGGCGATGGCGCTATACTTTCCGATTATCCAGTGATTTTAGTTCGCCGCATCTGCTACAGACGCGGATGTGAAATGCGATGCAACGTGTTACGTCATCTTGAACAACGCTGCTTTCCTCTCGTCGCTGTCTGTCTGAACAAAAAAGCGGCTTCGCAAATAGTTTTACTTCAGGCAAAGCAGCAAAAGCTCAGCTATCCCTTGCTGCTATTTTCATGGAACGTTTGCACTTAGACCTTGGTATTTCCTTATTTAACATTTGAGCCCCCCTCTCGCAAGTGTGAAGAGGGATCACCGCGCCCTGTATCTTTTCGAGCTGTCAATTACCCTACTCGGCTTACACTGACGTCACATCATCGCTTATTGTGGTGGCTAGAATGAGCTACGCTTAGAGTATACCGGCACTTCGTTCCTTGATCTGCTAGTGGGCGCCGCCATCATGGTGCTTAGTGCACAGCAGACGCCTCTGTCGATCGCCACAACTCAAAAATTACAGGACACTTAAGACCGCTTACGTGCATGAATGCGGAAGCATTCCTACAAGCACCGTGCCCCGCTGTCCTCTGCAGAGGTTGGCCTGGCGGCGCGACATGGCTGAAAGCAGAGCGTAGAACACGTGACACGAAATGTCGTGTCACGTGCACGGAAAGACGGAGCGGGAATTTCCCGCCCCCCCTTTTCCGGCCAAGCCTGACACGTGACCCGAAAGGGGAAGAGAGCGGCGGCCGCGCACGCGCGACCCTCTTCCTTTACCGGCGCGCAAGCCGCAGCGCCAGGAGAGGGCTCCTGTGTGGGGTGGCGTTCCTTGGAACTATGACGCGTCGTAGCCAATGGGACTTTAGGTGCCGTTTCGCCACCCAATGGGAAAATGGGAATTGAGGTGACGTTTTTCGCGGTTACAGACGCCGCCGGCTTCGCTCCATGGAACGGTTAATGCTTTCGCATTAAAAGGCGACTTCCTCGGCTTCAGATGCGGGGTTAGGAAGCTCAGGTGATACCGTGTTGCTCTGTCGCGAACGCCTTTAAGTCTTCTGGAGAGCGGAAAAGCGTTTTCTGTAATTTCAGATAAAGCTTTAAGATAACTGGCCACCATTACTTTAAGCACCAAGACGGCTGATATGTCGTTATTTTCAAGCGTAGCTTATTCAGTGAATCTAGGGTGGCAATTGCTGCTCAGCACGTACGTTCTGCTGTATGCATTTCGCGCTATCAAACCTTTTTTTCAAATTTTTTTTTTTGGCAAGAGCAAATGGGATTGACTACATGACCGCAGTTGGGCACGTAGTGCAGGCAACTGCCTACTCGCACAAAAAGCCGAGGAAGCAGCTCCGCGTAGCAACAGAAAGTGGGAACAAAAGGACATATAAAATGTACCATCTATGTCAAGGAGACCTCGCCGGGTCGTGAGCCATCCGCGTATCTTTTACGTACTACATCACAAGCCGTCGACCGCGTCTTTATCTCAATCAGGCCGTATTATCTCACAGTTGACTTAGTTATCGAGTAATTGCTCAGTTATGGTCACTGCTATAGCAATGCAGACCGTCGTTGTCTTCTCCAATATATGCCGTGATTTTCAAGGCAAACCATAAACTGGATATGAAATGGTTTAGTTTCCCACCTTGATTTCTTTTGGGATGAAATTTAATCCTGAAAAATAAATACAAATTTAAGTTTTCTTTGTTTTTTATTCTTATAGTACAGACATCAAGTTGTTTGAATAGTCTGGACTGGATGGACTATGGTGCCCCAATGTTCTCCCGAAACTGCAGTCGCACTGTCCTACAAGTATTCGCTGCAGACGTCTGCTTCGTGCTTATATGTGCTTCGAGCGTGTCTGCAGACAATTTGTGCGTGACCAATGTGCCGACATGCAGGGAAGAAAGACGGCTCAGACAGTGTCTCTCTTTCTCGAGATGTATTAGCAGTGTGAACCGCGGCTTCAAGGGACAGGGTTTTTATGCTCGCCGAGGTTTTTATTTGTACGTGACATATGAGAGCCCAACTACCCAGAACAGAATTTGCCGGCTAAAAATCCGTTTTCTTTCCGCCCGAAAACCGCCGATCGAGAACTGGCCGGTTTGAGTCGCGCTCACTCTCTTTTCCGTGGTCACGTGCCGTTCTCCGTGGTTTAGAACCACTCGCACACCAAATATAATCAAAGTCGGGGGTGATCGAAGGCACACACTCAATATTAAAAACGGAAGAAAAAAACTGATACCTCATTTTTTTTTGAGCTTCTAAAAACTGCAAATATATTGATAAAAAAAAAGTCCCACAGAAACCCGGAAGCATTCTGAACATTATCTGCGTGATTCTCAACATGGCGTCGTATCGTGGGAAAGGCGGGCTGGAACGAAGCGCACTGAGCGATGGCGGCGGACGACGGGAGTGGGACCTCTACTTCGGAACTGTTCGCGGTACCGGAGAATCTGTCTAGCCTTAAAACAGAAATCGTTTACCGATCAAACCAATTAGGATTTATTGCGTACGACACGCCGCCGACCACCAAGATGATTTGCACGAAGACATCGCCGAGTCGTCACCTCTTGTCCGGGGTGAAGACCTCGCTTGAATTACCAACACGAATTGGTAAGAGCTGGAAAAACGCGCAAACATCAAACACCAAATGCTTGACTTCGCCTTTCTCGTGCGACGTGCGCGTCTTTCGTCTGCATCGCGAGACCGGAAAAACGAAGGAAAAAAAAAAAAGGAAACGCGGTCGGGTGTAGTCACGTGACTTCCGGCAACTCTCTCTTTTTTTACAATTCCTCTTCCTCCCCAGTCAAGTTTCGGTTTCAATTTCGAGAAGCTGCGTTTTCTTTTTTTGCTTTATTATAAATACACGCGACGCTGTGGCAAAATATTGAGTGGGTAGTCTTCGGACACCATATTAAATCACGTGGCAAAAATTAAAAAAAACATATTTTTGGGGGAGGGTGTTAGTGTTTTTTTAAAGGAATTGGCGTCTTCGAAGCCGCGACTGCCCCAAAGCAGCTCTTGCCGAAACGTCGGCTGTCCTTCTACAGCTTCTCTTGTCGATGACAGCGTAAGAAATGCAGGGCGTGGCGGGTGCCGTGCATCTCATTATCGCTCAGTAGCCAATCAGGTTGCTGCATCAGTCGATCGGAGCACCGGTGGCCCAATCACAAAGCAAGAAAGCGCGATCCTAATAGGCCACGCCCCGTACGCCTGAATGCTGATGTCACCATGTGCTGTGCGCGCTTGCGTGCGCAGCCTCTCATTTGTTGTTGAAGAGAGTTACTGCGCATGCTAAGAATGGGTTCCATAGCAGACAAAGAAATGGCAGCGCACAGAAGGCCATTATTGGACAAAATGCCTATAGGAGGTTTGTTTTGCAGCTTTCGACTATTTCGCACCGGAAACGTGCGCCAGTTCAAAAGTGGCGAGGCTCGAAAAACAGAACGAACTCGTCGCACAGCTGTGCTATACGAAACGCACGTCTACTTACATCTACAACCGAAGCGTTTATTTTTCTTTGTCAGTGTACGCACTTTCGTGCCACTAGAACAAAGCGACGTAACGCAAGGCTGGCATCGATGGTTGGCGCTGGTTTACATCCCGAATACGGGCAATCTGCGTGTCCACGGCCTTAACCACAGATGCACACATTTCTGTATCCAATCGAAGTCATCTGTCTGTTCACGTGGCTAAACAAAGTAAACTTTTGGCCATATTTGCAGCATTCCTGTTGCAGCACTCTAAGGAGTCTGGAGTGCCTAAAATCCGGCAAAGTACCGTATTTACTCGAGTAATAGCCGCACTATTTATGAACAACGCCCTTGCGTCTACTTTCCCACAGAACAAATATGCAGCCAATGATTGTGTCGCGCATAAATAACATAGCGAATAACCAGATCGAGAGCACGATTCACCATACAAATGCGATCTTCACAGATGGTATCTTTGCACGAAGACGTTATCTCTGTCGTGTAAACAGCTGGAATCATGCTGTCGATCGCGGTGACTGGCAATCTGCGTGTTCCGCGAAAAAGCGAACCCTCAGGTTTTCTTCATAAACAGTGTGGCTATTTCTCAAGTAAATACCGTACTTTGGAAAGGCAATCGCTGGAGTGTGAACAGAAGGAATTCAGCGAATGACAAATCAAAATATGTTTAGATTGAGAAAAAGAAACAGTACGCGCTGTGGCACTTAGCATGACATTTCACAGTAACGTGCCACAGTGCAGAGTGTTTTCTTTTTTAGGTCCAATCGTATTTTTATTTTTATCATTCCTCGAGCTTTCACCGTAGAGTTCAGCGATTGGGTCTTCCAGGTGCTTTGCGAGAGAGCAGACGATCCAGATTGCCCAGGCTAAATATCTTCGCGTATTTTACCTGGGTTCGATACCGCTTTTGGGTCATGTGCATGGTCTTCCATAGATTTCCCGGTGCATTCCATTCGTGACCTTATACGAATCGATACTACCGTCAACCACGTCCAAGTAAACTAACTGCATGAAGTCTATAGGACGGCGAAAGTCTTGGAAGTTGAAATAGGTCCCATGCAAAAAGTACAAGCACGGTGTACCTCTACAGGACAGTTTGAACAAGCCGCACGGTTCCGCGAATCCGCCATCAATAACGTTCACTGCACAACAGTCATTACAGACATATAATTCACGTAAAATAGTCACCAACAAAGTTGGATTCACCCTCCTAGGATTCTTGAGGTCCCATCTTCACCAGTGTTTGACGACGCCTTCTTGATCGCTCATCACCGATTTGAAAACGACGGAGTAGTCGGCTCTGATAATCTCACAATCATGTAATCATGGATCGATTGCGAAGCAAGAAGTGGGATAAATATTTACCAGTGGACATGTTTCAAGAAACATATGTTGGCGGTGAAACCTAGGTTGTCTCTTAAGAAATACGTTAAAGACACCGAGCATGGCGCAGCTTCACCAGTTGGAAGATTGGGCCGCTGAGAGGCGTTCATGCAGTGAAGTGTACGCGCTTGTCCTTGGAACCTTTGTTTCACTCTCCGCGCCCTGATTCTTTTTGTTTGTTTGTTTTTCTCTCAAAATGTCACAGAAACAGGCAGTAAGGCATTCCCAGACTCTATAAATGGAACTGGGGAAATGTAGAGTTTATACTTCGAATCTACGGGGTCATATTTCAACGAGAACAAAAATCGATCAGCCTGGTGTGTCGTCTCATCAATTTCGTTTCATCCATTTAACTTTAGCTTATCACTTGTGCGGTAAACGCGAAACATGGTGAACCTTGTTATTGCATTATTATTAAGGTAAAGATAAAATTAAGAAGTCAGACAGGTCGGCTATACACACAATCGTCTGACTGCCTCATTTGGGCAAGACGAATTTAGGAAAAAGAATAAACAAGAACAAATCAAAAGGTAGAAAGCGTGAACGTAACAAGCTACAACCTGCGTTTTTAAGTTGTCAGCGTATATTATATAGTGTACACCAGCTTGGCTTTTTTTAGAGTGGTCTTACCTCTGATTGCAGCTCGAAGCGCACCTTCTTCTTGGCGTTCCCCGCCTTCTTCACGCTGGACTTGGGCTGAGCCGTGATCACAATGAGAGTTTCGTCCGCCTGTTTCGGCCGGAAGCCCAAAACGACACCCACACGTCTGGCAACCCTCCGAATCTGCTGCGGCATCTTCGCTGGCGAAGAAGAAAAGGTGGCGCGAAGTTTGCCCTTCTTTGACGCAGCCTTGACTCTCTGTCGGAGCGGTAGCTTCTTGAGCGCGAACAGTCTGAACTTGTTCATAATAGCACGGCCGGCGCCAAAGCAGCCCTCCTTACGAATGCGGGCGGCTATTCAGCGACGATTGGAGGACCGCACACAAGCGACGCGTCGACTTGGGGTGGGGAGATTAGTGGACGAGAGAGAAAAAGCGTCCCTGCTCCGCTCTTTGTTGCTTCGAGTGTTATCGGGCCTTATCGCGAGATGGCGTGTGATGCCGCGGGGGAGAAGGCTCGGGGAGATAGAGAGAGAAACTAAAAAGCAACAAAGATATATAATAAAAAGAAAACACACATTTGTTGGCGGCGGCCGTCCTGGCTACGCACACACATGCGCGCCTTCGTACGACAGGAAATAGCCACCATACGCCATATAATCCGTGTACGTTCAACTTACTGCACCGCAATATGTTGTTTTCTACAGGACGCGCGGAACATTAGTTATACGCGTGGCGTATCGGAGTCTGTTAAAGGTCCACGGGTTTTCGCTCCGACTGCGCACATGTCTGTGGGTTCGCAGAAACATGTTTGCGACGTTGCACAGGTGCTATCGCCGTCAACATCGCGCCAGGCATCACATCGCCATCATTATCACTATCCCACGATGTTGAAGTTCGTGAATTCGCAGAGATACCGTTACGATGCCGCTACAGTTGTTATCATCATCGACATCATCGGGTAATGGTGATGATGATCATGTGATGCCTGCCCCCGAAAGACTATACCGTCAGTGAGTGAGGGTCTACGACGGTATTCGATCCATGACTTAACTTGGCAAACACGTTGTGATCTCATTCGATGATCCCTTCGATGATGAGATGAGCAATGCCCTATTGTTGTTCAGCTGCAAGTCAAAGTCAAATTTCTTGCAGACAACACTGGGGCACACCCGGAAGGTTAGGTGACGCAAGCTACCGCCCGTTTTAAAGGGTACAGTCCTTAGCATCCATCAAAGCCGTATATGTAGAGAGTTTGGCCATTCGTTGGGAAGCATAGGAGACAAATAAGAAGCGCATACCCAGGATTCGTGGACACGAGCGCGCCGACACTACTTGCGCCATCTATCGGCGGTGGTGGCGGGACTGCCCGTAACTCGATGGGACGAACTAGATATTTTTTATTTCACAAAATTCTAAGTGGCGCATTATTTTGCTCTTAGCGAACTTTTTTAATATATACCCTTTTCGTTCAATGTGCAAAATGTAAGGACTGTATGTCTAAGATAAATAGAGCCAACTGGCAATCGAAAAAAATGCATTATCCTTATGGGAGTACGGTGATTTACAGAGAAATATTTGAGTTCAAATTCAATTTACAAACTAACCACTCCGTATTTCGAGTTGCTCTCTACGGTTATATAAGCTCCAGTTCCCCAGCTACATCATGATGTTATTTTCTTTGCGATCAGTTAATTCTCCAAAGTGCCCTCGTTATTAAAACAACAAAAGCCAGGGCTCTCCAAATGAATTCAGGGCTGTTTAGAGCAGTAAAAAGCTGTTTCTCGCGCATAATGACGAAGTCGCAGAATTAATATTACCATAAATGGTACATGATAGATCTGCATCATTCATTCCTAGCAAATATTTGCCAAACCCCGGGTTCGAACCTGGGATTCCTGAATAAAAATATAATTGAAATACGAATTCGTTTTACGGTGGAGCAAGAACGTTTCTCTGGGAGGTAAAAGCATTTTTTGTGAGGAAGATATGAAATTACACCTAATTTCTCAAATGAAGGTTAAAAAAAATCATATCAAGCAGCACTAACGTCACGCACACGAAAAGAAAAATTATTACGCGGATTTCAACCACGCAGTTATAATAATGACGCGTTCTTTTAAGTGTATGTGTGAATACATTTTCGACTTGCCGTTCTTGAACGAGTTATTTAAATATGACCATAATATAATTAATTAAAATTCATCTTAATCCTTTGGGCCTACTCAAGACACAAAATGAGCAGCGTGTTAAGAGCTGCGCTGGGTATTTGTTTATATTTTCTAAACCCTTTCGTGCGTAGAATATGTCCGATGGTCACGTGGTTGGGGCACGTGATGTCACAGCGTCGCGTCGTAGTGTTCCATAACGTCACGTCACGTGAAACAATGTAGAGTTATGTCATAGTATCTTGACATCGTGATTTTTAGTGTCACGCCATGGTGTCAAGTCAAGTGAATTGTGTAGTATTGCTGTGACGTTGTCGCATGGTTGGTATCCCGTGACGACGTTATGCTGATGAAGTAACGGGGTCACACCTCACTGATAATGTCACGTGACCATCGTGCGCTAAATTTGGCGGGCGATGCCTCGCCCGTCAAGTTTAGCATTTTTGCAATGCATTCTGTAATGTAGCGGGATCTAATTTGCAATATTTTGTGGGCGTTTGACGGTTTTTAGAGGCGGTTCTCGTGACAACTTGTCACGCTTTCTGGGCACAGCGGCGATTATACACATATCAAATTGATCGCCTAAGCGCGAAACCGCGCGAGCCGCGGGAGGTGTCGCCTTTGGTTGTGTTTTCGGCGAAAACGCTCCGCGCGCGTGACACGCGCAAGACGGTCGCTTCGCATGTCAGCTTCTCGGCAGTAGTGGCAACAGGGGCCTTACGCCCCATACACACTAGAAGCTGATCCGCGTTCGCGAAGCGTTGCCAACGCGGTTGCACAAGATTCAGACAGTCGCGCAGCATCTGATGTCATCAAATGCGCGTGCAATTGTACTGAATCATTATACAACCGCGTTCGCAAGCCGCTTTGCGAACGCGGATCCGCTTCCATGTGAATGCAGCTCTTAGTGGCAACCCCTAAGCTGAGACAGAAGCTCCGCCTTCAGCGCGAGCTCGCTGGCTTCCGCAGTGCTTTAGTTGCGCGTTGCGCGTTCACACTTGTGTGAGCAAAGCCGTAAGCTCACGCTGAAGGCGGAGCTTCTAGTCTTATTGCGGGATCAGGGAACATTGGTGGCGGTCAAAAAGGTAAGAAAGTCGGTGGCGATCAAACGGTCGAAAAGGGGGAGTGGTCCGAAAATATGGGCAAAGGTGCCGCGCTCAGGCACCAAGGGTTCAACCCTCAGAGTACTCTAACCCCACATATATGATAGCAGACTTGGTCTATTTTTAGAATCCAGGGGAGCATTTCCGGGAATCGGATTATTTCGCGAGTTATTTTAATTAGAACATAGTCTCTCCCATCAAAAACGGTCAAAAAAGGAGCGTGGTTCGAAAATATTGGCAAAGGCGCCGCGCTCAGGCACCTAGGGTTCAACCCTCAGAGTACTCTAACCCCACACATATGATAGCAGACTTGGTCTATTTTTAGAATCCAGGGTAGCATTTCGGGAATCGGATTATTTCGCGAGTTATTTTAATTAGAACATAGTCTCTCCCATCAAAAACGGTCAAAAAAGGGGCGTGGTTCGAAAATATTGGCAAAGGCGCCGCGCTCAGGCACCTAGGGTTCAACCCTCAGAGTGCTCTAACCCCACACATATGATAGCAGACTTGGTCTATTTTTAGAATCCAGGGAGCATTTCGGGAATCGGATTATTTCGCGAGTTATTTTAATTAGAACATAGTCTCTCCCATCAAAAACGGTCAAAAAAGGGGCGTGGTTCGAAAATATTGGCAAAGGCGCCGCGCTCAGGCACCTAGGGTTCAACCCTCAGAGTACTCTAACCCCACACATATGATAGCAGACTTGGTCTATTTTTAGAATCCAGGGGAGCATTTCGGGAATCGGATTATTTCGCGAGTTATTTTAATTAGAACATAGTCTCTCCCATCAAAAACGGTCAAAAAAGGGGCGTGGTTCGAAAATATTGGCAAAGGCGCCGCGCTCAGGCACCTAGGGTTCAACCCTCAGAGTACTCTAACCCCACACATATGATAGCAGACTTGGTCTATTTTTAGAATCCAGGGGAGCATTTCGGGAATCGGATTATTTCGCGAGTTATTTTAATTAGAACATAGTCTCTCCCATCAAAAACGGTCAAAAAAGGGGCGTGGTTCGAAAATATTGGCAAAGGCGCCGCGCTCAGGCACCTAGGGTTCAACCCTCAGAGTACTCTAACCCCACACATATGATAGCAGACTTGGTCTATTTTTAGAATCCAGGGGAGCATTTCGGGAATCGGATTATTTCGCGAGTTATTTTAATTAGAACATAGTCTCTCCCATCAAAAACGGTCAAAAAAGGGGCGTGGTTCGAAAATATTGGCAAAGGCGCCGCGCTCAGGCACCTAGGGTTCAACCCTCAGAGTACTCTAACCCCACACATATGATAGCAGACTTGGTCTATTTTTAGAATCCAGGGGAGCATTTCGGGAATCGGATTATTTCGCGAGTTATTTTAATTAGAACATAGTCTCTCCCATCAAAAACGGTCAAAAAAGGGGCGTGGTTCGAAAATATTGGCAAAGGCGCCGCGCTCAGGCACCTAGGGTTCAACCCTCAGAGTACTCTAACCCCACACATATGATAGCAGACTTGGTCTATTTTTAGAATCCAGGGGAGCATTTCGGGAATCGGATTATTTCGCGAGTTATTTTAATTAGAACATAGTCTCTCCCATCAAAAACGGTCAAAAAAGGGGCGTGGTTCGAAAATATTGGCAAAGGCGCCGCGCTCAGGCACCTAGGGTTCAACCCTCAGAGTACTCTAACCCCACACATATGATAGCAGACTTGGTCTATTTTTAGAATCCAGGGGAGCATTTCGGGAATCGGATTATTTCGCGAGTTATTTTAATTAGAACATAGTCTCTCCCATCAAAAACGGTCAAAAAAGGGGCGTGGTTCGAAAATATTGGCAAAGGCGCCGCGCTCAGGCACCTAGGGTTCAACCCTCAGAGTACTCTAACCCCACACATATGATAGCAGACTTGGTCTATTTTTAGAATCCAGGGGAGCATTTCGGGAATCGGATTATTTCGCGAGTTATTTTAATTAGAACATAGTCTCTCCCATCAAAAACGGTCAAAAAAGGGGCGTGGTTCGAAAATATTGGCAAAGGCGCCGCGCTCAGGCACCTAGGGTTCAACCCTCAGAGTACTCTAACCCCACACATATGATAGCAGACTTGGTCTATTTTTAGAATCCAGGGGAGCATTTCGGGAATCGGATTATTTCGCGAGTTATTTTAATTAGAACATAGTCTCTCCCATCAAAAACGGTCAAAAAAGGGGCGTGGTTCGAAAATATTGGCAAAGGCGCCGCGCTCAGGCACCTAGGGTTCAACCCTCAGAGTACTCTAACCCCACACATATGATAGCAGACTTGGTCTATTTTTAGAATCCAGGGGAGCATTTCGGGAATCGGATTATTTCGCGAGTTATTTTAATTAGAACATAGTCTCTCCCATCAAAAACGGTCAAAAAAGGGGCGTGGTTCGAAAATATTGGCAAAGGCGCCGCGCTCAGGCACCTAGGGTTCAACCCTCAGAGTACTCTAACCCCACACATATGATAGCAGACTTGGTCTATTTTTAGAATCCAGGGGAGCATTTCGGGAATCGGATTATTTCGCGAGTTATTTTAATTAGAACATAGTCTCTCCCATCAAAAACGGTCAAAAAAGGGGCGTGGTTCGAAAATATTGGCAAAGGCGCCGCGCTCAGGCACCTAGGGTTCAACCCTCAGAGTACTCTAACCCCACACATATGATAGCAGACTTGGTCTATTTTTAGAATCCAGGGGAGCATTTCGGGAATCGGATTATTTCGCGAGTTATTTTAATTAGAACATAGTCTCTCCCATCAAAAACGGTCAAAAAAGGGGCGTGGTTCGAAAATATTGGCAAAGGCGCCGCGCTCAGGCACCTAGGGTTCAACCCTCAGAGTACTCTAACCCCACACATATGATAGCAGACTTGGTCTATTTTTAGAATCCAGGGGAGCATTTCGGGAATCGGATTATTTCGCGAGTTATTTTAATTAGAACATAGTCTCTCCCATCAAAAACGGTCAAAAAAGGGGCGTGGTTCGAAAATATTGGCAAAGGCGCCGCGCTCAGGCACCTAGGGTTCAACCCTCAGAGTACTCTAACCCCACACATATGATAGCAGACTTGGTCTATTTTTAGAATCCAGGGGAGCATTTCGGGAATCGGATTATTTCGCGAGTTATTTTAATTAGAACATAGTCTCTCCCATCAAAAACGGTCAAAAAAGGGGCGTGGTTCGAAAATATTGGCAAAGGCGCCGCGCTCAGGCACCTAGGGTTCAACCCTCAGAGTACTCTAACCCCACACATATGATAGCAGACTTGGTCTATTTTTAGAATCCAGGGGAGCATTTCGGGAATCGGATTATTTCGCGAGTTATTTTAATTAGAACATAGTCTCTCCCATCAAAAACGGTCAAAAAAGGGGCGTGGTTCGAAAATATTGGCAAAGGCGCCGCGCTCAGGCACCTAGGGTTCAACCCTCAGAGTACTCTAACCCCACACATATGATAGCAGACTTGGTCTATTTTTAGAATCCAGGGGAGCATTTCGGGAATCGGATTATTTCGCGAGTTATTTTAATTAGAACATAGTCTCTCCCATCAAAAACGGTCAAAAAAGGGGCGTGGTTCGAAAATATTGGCAAAGGCGCCGCGCTCAGGCACCTAGGGTTCAACCCTCAGAGTACTCTAACCCCACACATATGATAGCAGACTTGGTCTATTTTTAGAATCCAGGGGAGCATTTCGGGAATCGGATTATTTCGCGAGTTATTTTAATTAGAACATAGTCTCTCCCATCAAAAACGGTCAAAAAAGGGGCGTGGTTCGAAAATATTGGCAAAGGCGCCGCGCTCAGGCACCTAGGGTTCAACCCTCAGAGTACTCTAACCCCACACATATGATAGCAGACTTGGTCTATTTTTAGAATCCAGGGGAGCATTTCGGGAATCGGATTATTTCGCGAGTTATTTTAATTAGAACATAGTCTCTCCCATCAAAAACGGTCAAAAAAGGGGCGTGGTTCGAAAATATTGGCAAAGGCGCCGCGCTCAGGCACCTAGGGTTCAACCCTCAGAGTACTCTAACCCCACACATATGATAGCAGACTTGGTCTATTTTTAGAATCCAGGGGAGCATTTCGGGAATCGGATTATTTCGCGAGTTATTTTAATTAGAACATAGTCTCTCCCATCAAAAACGGTCAAAAAAGGGGCGTGGTTCGAAAATATTGGCAAAGGCGCCGCGCTCAGGCACCTAGGGTTCAACCCTCAGAGTACTCTAACCCCACACATATGATAGCAGACTTGGTCTATTTTTAGAATCCAGGGGAGCATTTCGGGAATCGGATTATTTCGCGAGTTATTTTAATTAGAACATAGTCTCTCCCATCAAAAACGGTCAAAAAAGGGGCGTGGTTCGAAAATATTGGCAAAGGCGCCGCGCTCAGGCACCTAGGGTTCAACCCTCAGAGTACTCTAACCCCACATATATGATAGCAGACTTGGTCTATTTTTAGAATCCAGGGGAGCATTTCGGGAATCGGATTATTTCGCGAGTTATTTTAATTAGAACATAGTCTCTCCCATCAAAAACGGTCAAAAAAGGGGCGTGGTTCGAAAATATTGGCAAAGGCGCCGCGCTCAGGCACCTAGGGTTCAACCCTCAGAGTACTCTAACCCCACACATATGATAGCAGACTTGGTCTATTTTTAGAATCCAGGGGAGCATTTCGGGAATCGGATTATTTCGCGAGTTATTTTAATTAGAACATAGTCTCTCCCATCAAAAACGGTCAAAAAAGGGGCGTGGTTCGAAAATATGGGCAAAGGCGCCGCGCTCAGGCACCTAGGGTTCAAACCTCAGAGTACTCTAACCCCACACATATGATAGCAGACTTGGTCTATTTTTAGAATCCAGGGGAGCATTTCGGGAATCGGATTATTTCGCGAGTTATTTTAATTAGAACATAGTCTCTCCCATCAAAAACGGTCAAAAAAGGGGCGTGGTTCGAAAATATGGGCAAAGGCGCCGCGCTCAGGCACCTAGGGTTCAACCCTCAGAGTACTTTAACCCCACATATATGATAGCAGACTTGGTCTATTTTTAGAATCCAGGGAGCATTTCGGGAATCGGATTATTTCGCGAGTTATTTTAATTAGAACATAGTCTCTCCCATCAAAAACGGTCAAAAAAGGGGCGTGGTTCGAAAATATTGGCAAAGGCGCCGCGCTCAGGCACCTAGGGTTCAACCCTCAGAGTACTCTAACCCCACACATATGATAGCAGACTTGGTCTATTTTTAGAATCCAGGGGAGCATTTCGGGAATCGGATTATTTCGCGAGTTATTTTAATTAGAACATAATCTCTCCCATCAAAAACGGTCAAAAAAGGGGCGTGGTTCGAAAATATGGGCAAAGGCGCCGCGCTCAGGCACCTAGGGTTCAACCCTCAGAGTACTTTAACCCCACATATATGATAGCAGACTTGGTCTATTTTTAGAATCCAGGGGAGCATTTCGGGAATCGGATTATTTCGCGAGTTATTTTAATTAGAACATAGTCTCTCCCATCAAAAACGGTCAAAAAGGGGCGTGGTTCGAAAATATTGGCAAAGGCGCCGCGCTCAGGCACCTAGGATTCAAACCTCAGCGTACTCTAACCTCTCATATATGATAGCAGACCTTGCGCCCAAGACTTTTGTCAAAGGGGCCGCACTCTAGAACCAATGTTCAACTGGGACCCAAAGCCTTGAACGTACCTTAACCCCTCCCATGTAAATATAGTAGCCTATTAAAAAAAAACAGATTTCGATGATCGGGTTTGTTTGCTAGTAATTTTATTGCAATAAAATGAGTTTTAGAATAGCGTTACCTCCCTTCGAGGTATTGCTACCGTTAGCTCGCGCTGTGACTTCGAAGCCTGCCCTCCTGCGCGCGCCAGAAACCGTACCGTGGCCACTGTAGCCCGCGGTAACGCTCTGCTAAGATCTGCATATTACTTATCATGATAAAAACAAATTAGAAAAAATCATACCCCGGCACTACTCACTTTTTAACTTAAATCATCGCCACTTATACCGGATGTTTCTGCAAATAATTTAGAAAGCCCTAAAACGTTGGGTAGTTAAGAAAATAATAAACTCTTTTCGGGAACTAACTACAAGCCACAGCGGACATCAAAAATTGCATACACAAGAAAATATACTAATTAGCAAACTAATTTTTTTTCCAATTGACTATTTAATAAGTGAGATTAAAGGGGCGGTGCAGCGGTATTCAATTGAAATATTTTTCACTTTAGATTAGCTTACTGGGACTGGTGGGACACAAGTATACTTTCACGCAACGCCATTGACCAAGAAACCTCTTTGTTGTGGTGTAACTTCAAGGATAAAAGCGAGTGTTTTCTTTCAATCTCTCCTTCGCAAAACTTGACGACGTAGCTGGGTGATCGCAGTATCCCCCAGTGGCGGTAGTTGAATGTGGCTCATAGATTGGACCCGATCATTGCATGAGCACTCGATTTGGGCTCGTGGTAGTCGATAGCTCGACAAGCATCCGTGTTGTGGCCCATGTCCAATCGCTGCAATGACGACAATAGCCGAACCATAGCAATGTCTGGAACTCAACATTTGTCTTGTGCTATGCCAACCCCAGCGCGTGGCTATGATCACCATTGGTGGCATATTATCGGCTCCAGATCGCGTGGCCTCTTGTTCTTGCTGCGAGTTGAGGGGGTGAACGCTGCTCGTTTTTCTTTATTCTTTTCTGCGACGTTTATTACGTGGGGAGAAAAACGAGCGCATGTTTCATCGATCATAAACGTCAGGGATTCGTTCTAAGCGGTATTCACGCAAAGTACAAAAATTGTTGCACCGACCCTTTAAACGTTTGGTTTCTATTCGAAACTTTGTAAGCGTCTTTGAAAATCCCCAGATCAGGCAATTTGAGGACGCATGGGAAGCGCGGGAGTACGCTAAAGTTAACACATGTTCAGCAGGCGCAAGGGCGACGATGCGAAATCACGAATGGCTTTATTATCGTTTATAGCTTCGCAAACAAATATACCCACACACAGAAACGCACACGCGCATACACACGCAGGCACACACACACACTCATGGCATGCATATTCACAGACAGGAGCGTGCGGACGGACATACAGACACGTAGATATCTGAGAGGAATCATGGAAAGACAAATAACCAAAACAGAACAAAATTAATCTTGTCACCATAACCCACATCGCCCGTTAAATCCGCCCCCTCCCCCCCCCCCCCCTCAGTGCAATAGTTTTGCACCCTCTCATAAACGTGACCTCGTCATGCGTGATGGCAGGGATTCAACCCAATGCATTTCTTGGTTTTGATGGCTGTACATGTTAACAAAATGTCACTACTCTCTCTTTGAGTTTTTTTTGTTTTTTACTATGTCTGTACACTTTTAATGTCGTTAATGTGGTCAAACGTTTCATGTCCGCTCTAAACTTATGGCGAATTCCACTGGGCATTTTGGAGCGCGCCGGGATCAGTTGACAAGATCCGGAATGGAGCACACGATCCGAACGGGGTCGCGCCGCCTACGGATCCCCAGTGGAACATGACCACTGCTCCGGGATCGGCGGATGCCTTCCCGTCATTCACCTGCCCGGGAATCCCCTTTCCGCGTGCCGTAGCGGTCGTTTCGAAGACGGTTTCGCGATCGCGGCGCAAACACGTGTTTGACGCACGAGCGGCAGGAATGGCGCAGGAGATCCTCGCAAAGATTGTCGGAATGCCCGTAGCGCGGCAAAACATTCTCTCTTCCTCCTGGTAAACGAATCGGCTGCCGAGCCAAGTGGTAAGCAAGCGGCCATTACGAATTCTTCTGGGGCGAGATCAGGCGAGATGCCCCACGAGAGAGGAAGTCACGTGTGTGCGCCGAGGGCTGGCCCGGCTGGCTTCCGGTTGAATCCGCCGAAATCGTCGGAGCGACTTTTCTCGGATCCAGATCGAGATCTGGAGCGGGAGCTAATCCAAAACGACCAGTGGAACACGTCCGTCTCGATCCCGATCGCCCAGTGAAATAGGCTCGCTCCAGAAAAGTCGAAATTCGCTCCAGAAAACCGTGACCCCGGGGCGTGCGTTTTAAAGCAAGCTTCAAATGCTCCGGTAGAGCGGTACGCAGAACATGATAACGGTTTACTAAAAATCCCATTTGACATCTCTTACGTATATAGAAGACACACTAGCACGCTGGTGCCATCTATATAGGCTGAACCTGGAAATTAATTGCCCTCACGAGAAAGGTTATTTTATAACATTAAACAGTTTTTCGAGCCAAAAAAAAGTAATAGTGCGCGAAAAAATTGGGAAGTAAACAAAGACTGCAATTGTTCCACGTATACCCGATAGATGGCGCCAGTGTGTTCTTTCGTGGCAAGAACTTTTAAGGTGTTTTAACTTTTAATGTGCACGGTCGTAAGCAGTCGCAAGTGTGTGAACCATTTCTAAGTGTTATCGAATGCGGGAAGTTTTCACTCGGGGCGTAGTTTCTATAGGGCTCTTCACCTGTCGCCGAGTGTAGCAATGTAGTGAATTTTCCTGGAGCCTCGAAGTTGAACAAGTTAAGTTCGGCGCACCTTCGTACTTTTTGGCGAAATTCGACAAATATTATCGACTTCGTTAACGGTGCTGCCCAACTTACACACACAAAAAAGAATAATTATATATCAAACAGCCCGTTTCTAATTTTAGGGAGCCATTTACCTTAGCTGTGCACACGACGAGAAAGCAAACATACCAATTTTCAATAATTTGATATATTTCTTAAAAGTCTGCACCTTTCCTGCGCCCTGGTGATTCCAGGCAACCCGTCTGTTATTTCACGTGCATGCGCGTGACGGTCGAACTTCCGTAGAGCTGCATGTCGAACTTTGAGTTAAAAGATCGGATAATTCGAACTTGGATAATTCGAATTTGGTCGAACTCGAACCTCGGTCGGTTCGCAACGTCCTTATTATCACCGACCGCTAGCTTAAACTCAGAGAGTGCCATATTACCTTCACGCCCCTCGCTTCGTGATTGGTTGCTCGGAGTTCTTATCGCCAAATACCGCAATCTCATTCACTGAGGAACGATAATGAGATGCTCAGGACTTGGCACGCCTTGTTTCTTAGGCTTCGGTGACTATAATGCCACCCATTCATTTTGGTGAACTTTTTTGGTCACGGCGGGACCGCCGTGAAACAAACAAAGTGCGCTGTTTTGTCGGATTCATTCCCGGCTCTCGCACCTGTACAGTTTTCAATTTCAATACATGGTGCGTTCACATAGCTGGAAGCCTGGAACTTGCGTTCGTCATGAAGGTTGAAAATTGGTGTCTACACTGTAGACTGGCAGTTTGCGCAGTACCGTAGTAATTCTTATTTACGATTTATTTACATTGTAACTACTTCGCCTCATATAGGAATAATTCTATAGGGTGTTAGTGAATGTCATCTGACTAAAGAAAAAAGTTATTGTCATCAGTTATACGAACAAACGATGGTGTATATCCCATACCGGCAACCGACAGAAAATGGGAATTCAGATACAGTTATTGGAAATGAAACATAAACCTCCATCTTATCCTAGAGAAATGGACACCTATTTGAATTACGCCAAACCGAGACCCAAGAAAACGTTGGAGACCATGCTATATGAGCAAGCGGTGTAGCCCAGCTCTAGATAAGAAAAACAAAAATCCAGGTTCCTTGCCGTATCCTGCAAATTAACATGTGACAACAGCCAAGGTACCGCAAGCACACAGGCACAATCACACTGCACACTAACCGCGGAGTCATGGGACGTGATTGCATGAGGTCACGTGACGTCATTAGGTCACGTGACATGTCACGTACCTTGACATCGCGATGTCTCCTTACGGTGTCACGTGTCTTCACGCCAAGACGTTTAGTGACAAAAATTATTCCGCCACATTGAACGGAGAAACCTTTCCGCTAAGTTATCGGAAAAAATTTACCCGCTCAATTTAGCGGTGAAATTTTTCAGCCTCGACGATTCTACAGGAAACCATCAAACCATAAAACCCCTCAACAATGCGTCTTTTTTTTTTTTTAACGACGGTTGCCGTAAAGGAAGGTACTCGAGCCATGTGCGGTCAACGGGGGGATCTACGAGAGTCGTATTCCGATTTCACCAAAGTTTATCGGTGTTCTCTCAGCAACTACCGGGAGAATAGCTTTGTTTTTTTTTACTAGTTTAAACCCATTTCAGTCGCTGAGTTCGCGTGTCATGCGGGGCTTTGTTTCTAGCATTATTCTTTTTTTTTGTTAAGCCTAAGCCTGCTCGACGAGCGTGACACATACAGGTGCCGCATTCGACCGGCTCCAAAGCTCCAGGCCCCTAACGCACGTGACTTCTACAGCTGGGTGCATGGAGCAGTTTCCGATTCAGCTCAAGTTTTAATTCGTTTTCTCGTTTGATCATTTCATCGTGGAGGCTCCGTTTTAAAATGGCCAGAAAATCTACGATAATGGTGAAAAAAATAGGGTGTTACTATGTTTATACAGCCTGAACTTTGTCTGCGCCTCAGCGGGAAACTTGTCTCTCAGCTGTAGATGAGAAATGTAGCCAGTGTAGCACAACCGCTAATCTGGAGTCTTTAACGTGCAGCACGCAATAATGATACACCAACTCACGCCGGTGCGATGCTCATTCAGATCAAAACGGGCAGGGGTGGAGAATAAGCCCAGTTTCCGTTTGTTCTGCAGCGGGAGCTTTCGCTCCATGTGCTCCGAGCTGGTGTGCGCTAACCCACTCGGCCACCGATCCTTTTTTTTTTATTCGGCTATTGATTCCCTTATTGATAATGCTGACAAATTCATTCGTGTGTTTTCGTGAAAATTTACTTTCTTGGACCGAAGCTAAAATTTTCAAAGGCGACACTTAAAAAAAAGTTTACGATTGTTAAAGGTGCCTTGAGGAGGTTTCCGAGATCGCCCAAATACGATGATAACTCATTCTGATGGCTCCAGAGTGTCGATGCTGAACCGAACCGAACCGAAAACCGGAACCGAACCGTCATTTTTAGCCGGGCCGGAACTGAACCGAAACAGAAATCTTCGCCGCCATTTCGGAACTGAACCGGAGCTGAACCGTAAAAAATATAACGGTAACCGGCTCAAAACGGTTCACAGTATTTTTTTTTCTTTTTTATTAGTATCACAAAATGAATATTTGAGAATAAAAACTGGAAGCTGTGTATCTATGTATTGTTTAAATCTTTAAAGGGACACTGACAGGGCATTTATGCTCGCCGAGATTTTTAGTCGTACATGACATATGAGAGCCCAACTACCCAGAACAAAATTTGCGGCTCGAAATTCGGCTTCTTTCCGCCCGAAAACCGCCGATCAAGAACTGGCCGGTTTGAGTCGCGCTTACTCTCTTTTCCGTGGTCACGGGCCGTTTTCTAAGGTATCGATGTGACCACCAAATTTAATCAAAGTGGTGGGCCAGTGAAGGCACACACTCAATATTAAAAATAGCAAAAAAATATGAAACCAATTTTTGTGGCTTCTAAAAAGCTGCAATAAGGTTGATTGAAAAAAAAAAAGGTGCACAGACAACCGGAAGCATTCTGTGCGTTCACTGCGTATAGTAGTTGTCAACATGGCGTCGTCAGCGTCGTATCGCGTATCGTGGGACCAGCGTGCTGGACGGCGATGGCAGCGGACGACGGGCGTGGGACCTCTACTTCGTTCGCGGTACCGGCGAATCTTTCTTCCTTCGAAAGAGAAATCGTGGAGAGAACAAAACAAATAGGATTCGTTCCATACGACACGCCCGACCGGCAAGCCGATTTGGACGAAGACGTCGTCGAATCGTCGCCCTTTCTCGTGGCTGAAGACATTGTCCGTCTTACGAACACAAATTGGTAAGAGCTTGAAAAATGCGCAAACGTCAAGCAAGAAGTGCGTACTTCGAGTTGAATATGCACGGGTACGATTTCTTTACTAGGTGCGAATGTGGCCAATGCGTGGTGCTGCCCGACTTCGAGCCTGGGGAATGCCTTTGCTGCAGGAAAGTTGGCAGCAAACTTTTCGCACTACAATCGACCGGCTGCATCACTACGAACAAGGAGTTCCCCCTCGTATGCCTCAACATTACGATGTTGAAGCTAGACTACTTCGAGCTGCACGATAGATGCCCAAGGACATCCACAGGTAAGTCTATGTCCTTAGGAAGTGAATATCCTGCCGGTAGCCGACACAACCCGGGGGAAAAAATTGCTAGCAGTTGTCTTTCATTGGGTCTATTATAAAACGATTTATAAAAACTACTATTACAGCTCAGTGGAGAGGCGTCTGCTTCACACGCATGCGACACGGGTTCGATCCCAAGAATGTGCATACTTTTTGTTGTTTTGTTCGTCACATTTGGCGATATTTACATATTTCTTTTTTACCATTATCACGGAAAAAAACAAATGTTTTGGACGAAATGTCGCTGAACTAAATGGTGTGGAACTCCCTTTCCGGGGGGGCAATGGGGACAGCGGGGGTTGGGCCAAGTGGGTTAATATTTTTGTAATGAGCAGCCGCAGACTGTCGCCGCGAAGCGGCGTCAACGGAGGCGAGGGAGTGGGTTAACACGCTTCCCAGTGATACACGCCAATAGGGCACATGTGCTGGCAATTTTTTTCCCAGGTTGTGCCGGCTGCCAGCAAAATATACCCGTCCCATGTTGTTACACCTCGCTAGTGGTGAAGAATTTTGATAAAAAAGAAATTGGATAAAGTATTCTCATTTTCGTTCCATCGTAATTTTAGGCGCTACCGGTACACTGCATATCGGCGGTTTGTTCGCTGGGTGTGGGGCAGGCTGGGCAGAGGGAGGAGAGTCGTCCTGCCTTCGTGCGTCGTCGGTGCCATCCGGGATGCCTTCCCCAGCGAAAGCACCACAGGATTCCGATATCCACGGTTCCCAAGGTACGCACAGTTGTTTTCTTTCTTTTTATCACCTCGAAATTCAAAATATAAAAATACTGGCATATTCTAACTAGTTCAGATCATGTAATTTTTAATCTCCGGACCCCTTCTTACATCACTGATACTGACGTACCACACCTCAAGGGAGGAAGCAATACACCTTTTTCAAAGATACATAGTGCGTATATGCCGAGTTGGTATGAACATAGTGTTGCACAAGGGAGCGTGGACATTGCTTTGTGCAAGGAAATTTAATCTTGTTGGCTCCATTTAGCCACAGTGACCCAGACTGAGTTCTCCCATCACCTTTCTGCCTGTTGCGGCTAGTCTCTTGTCCCCTGATCCTACGAAGAAGCTTTTTTCGCCTTCTTTCCCAAGCGCTCTCATTATTTCATACCAAAGAATCTTACAGCATTTTGAAAAATGTGGATTATGCCACCGGTGCATTATCTTATCGAGGCTCTCACTGCTGAAGAACTATTTTCACATTTTTAAAGCTTGTTGAAGCTCAATAATAGGACTGCACAGTTGAATGTATCCAGAATTTCAATGTTCCCTTCGAAATAACTTTTCTTCCCTTATCATTTATCATTGTCCGTGACGCATTTGCTAAAAGCTTGTCAGTTCATTTCATGAGACGCGTATCCATTCCGAAAATCTTTGCAACCCTTTTGTTCTGCAGCGTTCAGGCAAGGCAGAAGTTGGCAATAACTTGTCGTGTACGAGGAATTGTGGGTACGTGTACGAGGAATCGTACGAGGAATTGTGGTTTTTTTTGTGGAGTTACTGTGTTGGCACTATGATTGTGTCACGTGGTCACGTGACGTCATGGTGTCAAGGCATGCTGTCAAGTAATGTCATGCCACGTGGCCCCGTGGCGTCAGACAACGTAGTTGCGTGAATCACTGCGTCAACCCGTTTGAAAGTGAGAACGCGGCACTAGATTTATTAGTGCTTTTGATACCCTGACGTTACATGACATTAGGACTTCGCACCGCGAATCACTTGACACCCTGACGTGCTCGACTGTCAGTGAGTCCGAGTCGAGTGCTCGGGTTCATGACAATCACAATCTCCAGATATTCGGGTAATGACTCGTGTTCAGTCAAAGATAACAATAGCCGAACTCGAACAATGTCTGAAGCTCAGCCAATGCTCTAATTTTTGCCTACTTAGGCGCATGACTACATGATGAACACTGACGGTTTATAATCAGACTCATATCACGTGGCCGCTTGTTCTAATTGCGAGCTGGGGAGGAAAAAGCTGTTTCTTTCCTTCATTTTGTCTGCCATTGAGGGGAGAGGAAAAGTAATGGGTGTTTTTGCAAGTTATTATCATGGATTTGTTCTCAGCAGTATTTACTGAAAGTACAAAAATTGTTGAATGACTCACTTTACACTGTACTCATCACTGAGACACCCAAACCTGTTTTCGCTGTTGCCGAACTGCCCCAGAAAGTTGTCCCGGAGAATAGAAACATTGAAAGGACTATATGTGACTTGTTAACTGGAGGTTACATGGGAATATGTGTACGGGCGGATACCCAAAAAGAAAGTTCCCAGTGGCCTCAGAGATTTTAGACGCAAAATAATATAAATGAAGGATTACTGTTAGCAAATGACACAAATATAAATGTTAGCAAACAAAGGAGGGAGTCCTCCCGGAATAATAAATATTCTCTAGAAAAGCAAAAAAAAAATGGAGGACGCTTAAGCTTCGCCTTTAAGATAGGAACGCGATAGCGTCACCGGAGCCCCGTTCGCATCGGCGTATCATTTGCCGTGCAAGCGTGCGTTGCTTAGGCCTAGTCAGTAGAGTGTCTGGCAAGCAACCGAAGAGCCGTGGGTTCAAATCCCGAATAAAATTCTCAGGCAAAATTAATTACTTTATAAATTGAAATCATTTGAGACGTGCGGCGGCCTTTATTTCGCATTGCATGTCATGTTTTCTAATGCCTTTCATTCCACGCGTGACGTCACGTTTTACGTGTGCGTTGTGGGTTGTTCGAAGTTCCCGCGCGAGGTCATGTGGCTGTGACGTCATGACCCTCTCGACCAATCAGGATTTTCGCGTTACGCCACCGACGCCAAATGTTTCGTCTCGCCACCGAGGAAAGGGGGAGGGGGAGTGGAGAGGGGGTGTAGGTTTTAAAAACGTACTTTGTTGTAAAGGCCCGTTCACACTCTTGCAACCGAGTACGACCGAGAGAGACGAGATCTGTTAAAACTTCTTAAAATTTTTTAGGACGAGGGAACACACTGGCATTCTGGCGCCATCTATGCGGTGACCCTGGAACTGCGTTTCACAAGAGCGAAGGTTTTGCGGGATTTCCGAGGTCAAATGTGCGTAATACCTATAAGAAAGGCTCGTTGATAACGTTGACAAAAAGTTTTTCGAGCCAAGAAAGAAAGGATAATACGCGAGAAAAATAGAAAACATGCCGGACCGCCAAGTTTATACTTCTACCCAATGGATCGCGCCAGTGTGTCCTCTTGTTGTAAGAGGTTTTAAGCCACCAAGCTTTAAGAGGTCGCAAGAGTGTGTAGGGGCCTTAAAGCGGTATTCACATTAGGGAGAAACCTCGGAGATTTCTCCCCGACGTGCGCATCAGGCGTCGAAAATGTCAGGCTTTTGCAGTGCGGCGCTATGACGTCGGCTAGGCGACGGAGGTGAGCGAGGGACGCTCGGGCGACACAAACAATCCTGCATGGTCTGGTGACGGATCAGTTTGTTTTCTATATTATCTTTTGTTAAACTTTTTGTTGTTAAACTTTTTGGTGTCAGAGCTCACTAAATTCGACTGCGGTGGTGCCAACTGTGGAAACCGCTAAACTGGACTGCAAACGCTGATTTAGATAACTGTGTTCCTGACACATATATCATGAACTTCTCTAAACATGGGAGTCTGTTATGGCCTCTTTTATGTGTGGAACAGCAAGTTTATGTGTCTGAGGGCAGGACAAGAACAAAGTACACAGGGGCGCGTGGCGTAACTATGACGATTACGCAAGCTATATTGTCAGAAAGTGACCAATTAAGCAGCTGCCATGTCCAGTAGAGCATGAACTACAGCTTTGTTTTGTATAACAGAAAAAAGATCAATGATCAATGGTGATGCTTATTTGCAAATTAAATTGACCAGTATCTTTTCAGAACAAACCTTCAACGGCCATGCTATGCCAGTTTGTCCTGAATAGGAAAATACTTACTTCGGTACGCGCTGTTTCAGGCAAAATGTATTTGAGTACGAAGGTTCTGTATATATTGGAGTGAACAATTTTGATCACTCCTTTCTGCATGATCCTTCGTCTGCATCACGCTTCTAAATGTAACTAATGTTGCTTAGGAAAACAAGAGGTGGTTGTCGCTCGGTTTCTGTAAAATGTAGACTAAAAGGGCTTGTCCTAAAACTTTCGTGACATCCTGAAAATATTATTGTTTTTAGCTTAGTTGCGTCGTCATCATATATAGAGGGTGTTTTTTTTAAGCTTTACAGATATGTTATAAAAAGAAAGACGTGAAAGTTACACTTATGCGGCTTGGGGAGGTGGGTTATACGGCCAGGGGGACATTATGTGTGTCGTACGGCTAGTTAGTCTTAATAGCTTTTAATTATTGAAAATAGACATATGGTTTCAATTAGAAACTTACTGATAGTCATCGAAAACCACTACATCAACTCTTTTTAGGACGACTTGAAGCTTGTGGGAAACTCGGGGGTGCCCCAATGTTACGGCTCGTGCAGCAGGCGCAAACTTATAGCGGTCGCGGAACGCGGATGATAGTCTAATCATCCGCGTTCCGCAACCGCTAGCCTTGTGCCTGCTCCATGAGTGGTGACCTCGGAGCACTACTACGCTTCTCACGCGCTCAATATCTTTCTGAAAATTACTGATTTAGTGGTTTTCGACGACGCTCAGCAAGTTTCTAATTGGAACCATATGTCTATTTTCATTAATTAAAGATATAATTAACCAATTTTAACTAATCAGCCAACTGATCGTTACGATTAGCCCCCTATACTATGTCCCCCTGGCCATATAACTCACCTGCACAAATCGCATAAGTGTAACTTACGCGATTTGCATAAGTTACACGATTTGCCCGGCATTTTTTAAGCAAATCTGTAAAGCTTAAAAAAAAATCTTTATTGTGAAGCATATTTCGTAAACTATATTTCACAGTATTTATGGTGACGGGGTGCCCATACTATGAATGCACTCTTATAAATGCCTTAGTTCAAGAGCACAACTACGATTCAACTTATAATACTGCGACGCCAAATTGTACCAATCACGGGTATTTTAGGCGATCTACCACACTTCGGGACAACCTTTCGATTCAGGTACAATATATGTGACTGAGGTAAACAAATGGATATTGAGTAGTACCAACACGAACGTTTTTTATGTTAATCTAGATTTTTCTTTTACTGTTGGATCAAAATTAAATAAGGCAATTTTTTTTCGTATTTGAAAATAAAAATGAATTGTACGAACAATGAAAAACAGTATAATTACTCGTTTCATTGCGGAAATAGCTCCAAAACAACGCGGAAAATATATTCTAGATTGAGCGGTTAAAGCCGGTTTGAACCGTTATTTCTGCTCCCCGGAACTGAACCGGACCTGAACCGAAAGCCGTAAACCCGAACCGAACCGATAAAAGTTTCGGTTTGACACTCTGGCAGGCTCTAAGCATCCTAGAAATCTTTAAATCATGACGACACGCGACTGATTTCCCTGTAAAAAAAGAAGAAAAAGAAGCAATCAAAGAGCGCAACACACCGATTGCATCACCGGCGATGGGAGGAACATGTTCCGAAACGAGGACCCTCTCGTCTCCGACCGGAGGAACCGCGGAGTGATATCTCGAATGCACGCGGCTCGATTCAACTGATTCAACCCAGCGAGTGCGCGCTCGAGAGCTGATAACTGGACACACCACTCCCGCAAAATACAGGAGAAAACAAAAAAGGCGAAAAAGACGCAGTCCTTTGTTTTTGAGACGATTATTGCAGTGTTATCTTCCTCTCTGCGAAGAAATCCACATTTTACAGCGGAGCTGTTTATGGATAGAGTCCCGTGGATGTTCCGGGCGCGGCAAACAGAAATTACGTCACGACTTCGTGACATCACGGTGACGTCACCACCGTAAAAGGGTATTCACTGGGGCTAGTTGGTGGTACATTTCAAGATTAAATGCTCTAAAAGACGAGGACCAGTAAGGGAAGACAGACACACAGTAGAGCGCTCTACTGTGTGTGTCTTCTTTTGACTGGTCTAGCGGGGAAATGTTTCCGTTAAGGAAACATTTCCCCGCTTAAAGGTCCCCTTTAAGGAGTAAGTTATCGCGTCTGGACACGATGTACTAGCTCCATAGTAAACTAAGTAAATATACAAAGATATTTAGTTTACCTTTCAAATACTTCTTTTAGCTGGCATACTCCACTCCGAGATATCTCTCCCGTCGTCAAAATATAGCTATATCAAATCTCATATTTTAGACCACAAACCAAGTACGGGTCGCGACTGTGCAATTTTAGGTTCTTGGCAATTGAACGCTTCCGGGCGACATTTGAACTGGACACAGGAGAAAAGCGAGCTTTCTGATTGGCTGACGGTTCACACAGTTGGGTTTGACTGTTTCGAATGCGTTGTAATCTCTTGCAACCGCTTCACACACTGCCTCTCTGGCGCCAAAATATATGTGTAACTGGACTGAAGGCTTCGCAGTATATTTGCGAGATCAAAGCTGAGAAATAGTCTCTTATATTACTGTCAGAATCATATATATATATATATATATATATATATATATATATATATATATATATATATATATATATATATATATATATATATATATATATATATATATATATATATATATATATATATATATATATATATATATATATATATATGCATGCGGGTAGAGAGGTGCTGTTCCACGAGACTTGTCGATAGATGGCGACTGCACTCGAACACAAATCTGTGAAGCACGCCTTCAGGAGTGATGACGTTTTGCACCGACGCAACCGCTCCCGCGCGCGAACCCCCCTCTCCACCAGATCGCTCGCATAGAACGTGTTTACTTCAATCACCTATTTATTCTGTGAAGCTAGGGCATAGGTTTTGTTCAGAGCCTTTATCAATGATTTAAATAATAAAGGGGTCGCTCTCAGGCGAGGAAACGACGTTTCATTAATGTGGAAATTAAAAATGCTTTACAAGCAATGCTATTCTGTTTTTGAAGTAACTGAGACATAACAAAATTACTTTTAATTTCGTGGCAAGATGTCACGTGGTGTAATTATTTTGTTGGTACTTAAAGAATATTAATGGGCTATGTACTTTAACGAGGAAGCAAAATGCACTCCCGCGTTTTGATTCTAAACATCTGTTCCAGTTCCGGTCAACATGAGAGTTTGTGCGTCAGAGTTGTGTTTGAGAACAAACGCGTAGATTTGAAAAGTACGTCAAAGAAAGTTGTACGTCCAACGCACTTGAATAAAGGTACTTACAAAATGTACAACGCTGACGTCAAAAGAACGGTGAGCAGCTGCGACATTAGCAAGATAGTTGGTTAACAAAGATGTTTCCCTCTTTTCATAGAGTCAGATATGTGGAGGTGTCTGCCTCAGAATGACATACTTGTGAAATTTTCGGAAAACAACAATTTCAAATGAATGATATTTTTTTAGAACAAACGGAGTTGGTTTAACAAACATGTGCTTAGTTTTTATCATAATCATCATCCCAGGTAGCACAGTCCTTTAAAATGTGAGTTTTGTAAAGTAGCCAAGGTAAAAACAAACTTGGTATTCTTTTGCCAGAGTCTGCGAATTCTCGTCTTAATTCGCCAAATAAGTGCAGTGGTTCACCGTTTGATTCTTCAGTTGTCGTCTGGCATTTTGTGCCTCGAACTCTGAGCGAATTCCAGAGTTAGGCTTCGTAGCTGGTTGTTTTGTTTGTAGTCTTGCATCTTTGGCTCATGAACAGTGAACTACAGAAAAGCCAAACTTCGTTGTTGTCTTTTCCCATAGCTAGTTGGCAAGTATAGTTGCGTGACGGTCAGTTTGCAACATCTCACTGTTAATTATATAGGGAGTTTTTTTTTTTTAAGAGTCATTTTGTTTTCGGATCTATGAACAGGAACAATTATCCCACAAGACGCAAAAATTAAAAATAGCTGCACTAAAAGTTTTTAGTGATGAAACAGTTTTTTTTCTCGTATCTCAATGCTCGAGTGTTATCCTTGGGGACCCTGTTTCTTGGCACAATGAAATCGCTGTTGTTCTCAAGAAACGTCGTAGCATGGCTGTATCTGTTTATTCAACGAGATATCACCGTTCAACATAATCAATATAATATCTGGCTGCTGGCTCTTGCGTAAGCTATTCGCAAGGGGATAGCGCACGATATACGGGGTGTTTCTTAACAGATTTGCTTTTAAAAAGCCGTGAAAGCTACACTAATGCGGTTTGTGCAGGTACGTTATGGGGCCAGGAGGACATAATATAGCCGGATAATCGTCACGATAAGTGGAGTAAATAACTAAAATTTGATAATGAGCTCCTTAATTGGTGAAAATTAACGTATGGTTCCATCATACCTTTTCTGAGCGTCATCCAAAATTCCTAAATCAGTAATTTTTAGAAACTTCATAGCGCGTGGGAAGCGCGGTAGTGCGCTAAGGCTATCCCTCGGTGCACCAGGCACAAGGCTGCTGCTATGGGGGAAAAAAACGGAAAAACCGCGCGGAAACGTTATTGCACCGGTAGCCTTGCTCCTGCTGTACGACTGGTAACTTTAGTGCTCCACCGCCCTTCCTTTGTGCTCCAGGTTTTTCTTAATATTGACCGATTCAGTGATCAGGACCAGCATGTTTCTAATTAGAACCATATCATTATCTTCAATAAATTAACATATAGTATTAGTTAATTAGCCAACTGATCGTTACAATTAGCCCCCTATTCTATGTCCCCCTTGACGTATATAACTCACCTGCACAAACCGACCGATGTAGCTTTCACGGCACCTTAAATCAGTTAAGCTTAAAAAGAAACACCCTGTTTGCACCTGTTTTACGCGCGAAAGAATAAACAGACAGGACAGAGCGCAGAACGCGACATATTTATTTATTTGATGGATTAATTAAACATTTAAATAAATAATTCATTAGCCAGATTCGAGTGAAGGGAAGCGTCTAAGCATGAGCCGTGCCCACAACAGTCCCACCGCAGTCGCGTGGCGTCAGAGAGTAGACTAGATTGTAGTTGTCCGTTTTGTAAAGTCAGACTGCTAACACATCATATATACAAGGGAGAGTCTGCATGTAGATTGGAACGCGATCACCACGAGATCTGTGCCTCGAATGCCGCATGACAACGAGGTAAGAGGGGAAACTTGGCACGCGGCAATATTTGAAGCACGGATATTGCTGTGACTCGTGTTTGCACACTGTCTTTGGTATACGGTATATGAGCAGTGGGACCACGGCTTCAACGTTTTCAGTGGGCCTCTCGCATGCTTCTTGTGCCTCCAAGTGAAAAGGTTCTGAAGAGGAATATCGAAAGAGCGAATGCCTCCGGTCAACTCAGCTGACTGGCCATTTGCGTTTTTTTTTTTTTGGGGGGGGGGGGTAGGTTGTGGGGAGGCTACGACCAATGCGAAACAAATTGACCTCGGAGCCTCCGTCAAGCGCCCTGGTCGATTGCGACCACTTTCTTATCAGTGCTATCATAGAAAGGAAGCGATGTCCCACCGATGCGCAATACAGGGCGACAACTTCGGCGATATTGTGAAGGGGCGTCCCATCGCCGGGGACGAACTGCGCGATGAGTAAGGCCCCTTAGCGATGAGCAGATCGCAGCGCTCATGCCCATGCAGCGCTGGCGGTGAGCAATTTTTCTGAGCACCACATTATTTTCAAAGTAAACATTAAACAAAGTAAACAAATAAAGCATTTTATCCGAACTGCAATGTGCCTAAAGTAAAATGAATGACCTCACCACAAATGATCAAAACCCCGCAGTTGCCTAGAGCTTGTAGATGGTTGAGTGTTGGTTTCCAATTTACGACAAGGAAAGAGGGACATTGAAAACAAACGGACAAGACAGGCTTTCGAGGCGCACTTTTAACTTCTAAATGCATAGGCGTAGACTTCGGGGGGGGGGGGGGGGGGGGCAACGGGGCTCGTGTCCGCCCTGAAAAGATCCAAGGGAGGGGGGGCAGAGCCCCCCTATTCCATTGCCCGAGGCCATGATCCTTACCGAGACGCTGTTTACGTGCCATGTAACGAGCTTATATACTTCGTTTCAGCTTGGGTCCAGACGCAGCCGACGCTACGAGCTAGGGGGGGGGCAACGGGGCTCGTGCCCGCCCTAAAGAGATCCAAGGGGGGGGGGCAGAGCCCCCCCTTCCCCCGGGCCCGGGCCATGATCCTTACCGAGACGCTGTTTACGTGCCATGTAACGAGCTTATATACTTCGTTTCAGCTTGGGTCCAGACGCAGCCGACGCTACGAGCGCGAGCGTGTGGCCCTGAACAGTGCTTGCATTGCACGAGCGCGCGTTCTTGGCAGGGACGCTGAAAGCCCGGAGCCTCGCGCTTGTAGCATCGCCTGCGTCTGGAACCAAGCTGAAACGAAGTATAGTAGTGGCATGTAAACAAAATAACGCCCACGGTGCCTTTATTGACAAAATACATGAGAAATGGAATCCCAGCGTGCTTTCGTTAGCTTCAATCTTCAGTTCTGGCAAAAAAGTAACGCGCACCCCCCCCCCCCCCCCTTCCCGGAGAACTTCTCAGTCTGCCCCTCCGGGAAAATGGAAAGTCTACGCCGCTGTCTAGATGTAATTTCCCACTACTGAATGACCTACAACTTGTAATAATATCACGCGAATGCAGCCAGTGTCATCCTTGCACAGTGTCTGTACAGGACAAATGGGTTACAAAATAACTGGCGACGCGGTCGATCGTTCGGAAGCCCCAAAAAACGAGACAAGGACCAACGTTCCAACGACCCACTGGCGCTGACCGCGGTGTGCCTGTGGTATGCAGTTTCTCCATTCTGCCTGTTTGTGCACAAAACGCTGTACAATAATTCAGGGAGGTTCGTCGAAATTTCGACGAAAATCAAATAATATTATAATATTATTTATTTTAGTTCAGGGGAACCGCGGCGCCGCAGAAAGGCAAGTGGCCCATACCACGAAGGCCTGCGGCGCCGCTTTCTAATGGAGATGGGATGAGATTGTGTACAGATGACAGGGTCACAGGGAGGTGCTGACGATGTTGAAAGCTTGCGGGCGAGGGCGGCGGGGTGATGTTATGGATGGTGTGGATCCACTGTTGTTTAGTGAGTTGCTCGCTGGGACGGTTATCTTTCAGCTGGTCTCAAGTCTGGCTGTACCCGGGGAAGTGTCCGGGCAAGCCCTCCAGGGTGGCGTTCGGTGGCTTCACAGTGCATAGAGGCTGGGAAGCCCTGGCAGATTGATGGTGTTACCATGCTTCAGGATGTGGCCCAGTCTTGGTAGACATTCCCAGCGGCCCACCTGGGGTTCTCTTCACGCAGCACTTTTCGAACCGAAACGCAACCGAAACTGGTTTACCGCGTGACGTCATTTCCACCAGAATACGTGGCATGCAAGATAGAAACGGTAAAATCTTTTGAATCAGGCGGGTAGTCGTGACACCTAGCCAATAATAATATCTTGCCGCTTCGTTTTTTAGCTTGTGTATGCATCACATTTAAAAAGTAAAAAATAAAATAAAATGAATACATAGATGAATAAATATGGCCGAACCCCTTTAATTTGGTGGCCTCTTGCGCCACCTAGCCAAAGCAGGCGACAACACTAAGCGTCACCTATCGGCGCAGTGTTGCCAGGTCTACTGATTTATCAGTAGATCTACTGATTTCGCCCCGGGTCTACTGATTCACTGAAAAAAGGAAAATCTACTGACTTTTTTTTAGTAAACATATTAAAATATATTATTTTGCCCCTTCAGTTCCCAGGTTCGCCCACCAAAGGAAAGTCATATTCTCCCAGAATTAAAAACGAAGCATTGGTTAAATGGCCAGGAAGCAGGTTCGACGGTGACATCCGGACCAAAGCCATAAATGGCGAGAGTTGGCCAGTCTAGGATCTCGCCGCCGTAAGGCCCCCTCCCGAGTGAGCCAATCAGCCTGCGGCGCAGAGCGCGAGGCGTGAGCGCATGCGCGTGAACTCTCGGCTGCTCCCAGCTGAGCGGAGAGGGGCTGCCATTTTCATTCATTCGTCCGGTGGAATGCATGGGATCGACATCCAAATTTCGGTTCTTTACTTTTATTTGGCAGGCTCTGGCAAGAAAATTAGAATGTTATTCCTCGGTGGCTTAAAAAGCTAACCAGTTACGTTTCTCCATGTTTGAATGCAAACTTTGAGTCAGGCGAAAAGGAAGTAAGCCCGTAGCAGACGACGCGTAGTCTCAACAGTGCTCCGCGCCGATAGCGTTGCGTCAAAAACCTTCCCCAGCCCAATAAGGAAAGATGACAGCTTGCTGAGGACTTCCATTGGACATGTACACGCGCACTTGCCGGAACGTCTTGTTTTGGTTTCGTTTAAATGATAGCGACAGGTGGATGTCGCACTGTCTCCCTCATCTGTTGAATCCAAAAGTGGCTCAGTCTTGATTTCAAAGAATAATTCTCAAAATCGCACCACCAGTCAATGATAATTTAAAACAAGCAACATTCAGGGTGCCATCTTACTTTGAACAGGTCTTGTTTTTTTTTCATTTTTATTTGTGTTTATTTTCATGTTATTTGGTGTATTTGGTACTCTATACTATTTCTTCAAAGTGCGGTTTAATGGAAATAGAAAAACATGGCAAAACACAGATTTCGTAGAATCTACTGATTTTTGTGCAAATCTACTGACTTTTTAGAGATTAATCTGCTGACTTTTATTTTCTCCGTCTGGCAACACTGTATCGGCGCGTCCTGAAACTAAAATCCAACATGTCGCTGTTCTGAGCCGCGTCCGCTGCGATTTATATGACAGTGTCGAACCTCTCTGACGACAGTAAATCATGAAGAACGTTCTGATGGTGGCCGAAAAGCCAGCCCTGGCCCAGTCTCTAGCGGCCATCCTCTCCAACGGCACCATGAAGTCGAGAAAGGGCATCAGCAGCGCATGCACCGTCTACGAGTACATGGGCAAGTTCAAAAACGAACCGGCGAGGTTCAAGATGACCTCGGTGTGCGGGCATGTGATGACCACCGACTTCACCGGGAAATACAACAGCTGGGACAGAGTCGATCCCGTGAGTAGAGCTCCTTCGACGGCCTTCTCTCTGCTACTCTGTTCGTCGGATCTGTTTGGGCACGCCTCTAGACCAGCCGCAGTCACCGGCTTGGAGCGACTGGTTGCCGCGTGCTTACTTTAATATTGTCATTCATAGAGTCAGAACGGCAGGGTAAAGTTCGAGTTGTCCCACCTCCAGCGCGAGCTTTCTACCTCCAATAACGCTTCGGTATTTCGTGAGCTTCGAGCATGCAGCCAAAGCACGGTGGAAGGCAAGGAGCGCGAGCTGGAGGCCGGGCTTTCGAAAGACACGTCCTGCCGTTTTGCTCCAATCAGTGACCGGATCAATCACTCTTTGTGTCCTCTTGCCTAAAGGCCGAGCTGTTCAGCGCCCCCACCGAAAAGAAGGAAGCCAACCCCAAGTTGCAGCTTCCTAGGTTCCTGGAAAAGAGGTTGGTCCATCAGTTCGTATTGAGAATTGCCGCCGATGCACCTAAAATGTTTCTTACGTAGTTTTTTGCAGGCCTAGAATAGCAGGACATACTTCCCACAAAGCCTCCTCCCCCCACCCTCACTCTCTTTCCACTTTACCAGAATGAATTCTGGAGGGGAGGTGTCTGGAGAAAAGAAGAGCGTCAGTCCAGGAGAGCCTAAAGCTTTGTGGGAGGTATTCTTAAAGGGATACTGCATCGAAATTTGGATTTCGCAAAATAAGACCGCAGAAGTGTTGAACGGGACGCTACGAACTCCAAAGCATCACTCATACATCGATGTCTCAAACGGATGGCCGTACTTTTGGAAAAGAAGGGCGCAGTCAAGCGAGGTCTTTGACGTCATTGTCCTCTGGGGGAATTTGACAGTGAGGGGAAGCGGCGTCGCTTCTCTCCTCCTCGCTTCGGTTCACCAGCTCGACGGGACATAGCGAGGAGGAGAGGGAATGAGAATCGTGACGTGACTTGTCTCGTCGGCCTCGTCGGCCGTGTTCAATCGCATGCTTCTTTTAAAAGAAATATGGTGATCCGTTGGAGATATTACTGTATGAGTGATGTTTTGGGGTTTTGCAGTTCCTGCCTATCTGTCCAGCCTTATTTTGTGAACTGGAAGTTTTGGTTCGGTACCCCTAAAACCTGCAACAGACTACAGGCAAAAAAACCCCCAAAAACCTGGACTTTCCATTGCATAGATTAATTACTCCACGGTTTATATCCTGAGAAACAAATGATTACCCTCTATGCGGCACCGTGAGAATGTCGAATAAAATTTAGAACCTCTTTAATAAACTGATGAAAATACAGTGATTTCAAAATAAAGTATGCAACATGATTATTACCCTTTCATTTTAACACTCTTTAGGCCTTTGTTGAGGCATGCTTTCGTAAAATGAATAGAACCATTGGCTCTCCTGTACTATTCAAAATAGGAACCAGAGTCTTCATGCATCGACTAAGCATCCCCCAAAGGAAATTTGAAGTTGCTAAGCGGAGGCTCTCTAACATCTACACAATCAATGAACTTGAATTTTTACGACTTGTTGCATCGTGACTCTTGGAACTGGAGATGTTGAATCCTTGCTAGAGTTCTGTAATGAAATGTTCGCCTTTGTGTGATCCAGGGTCAAGGCTGTGACTACCTTGTTCTCTGGCTAGACTGTGACAAGGAAGGTGAAAATATCTGTTTCGAAGTCATCAACATTGTCAAGCCCGTACTGAAGAGGCCAGCGACCTATGGTCAACAGGTGTGCTGTGTCCCCTCTATGAACTATAAATATGCTTATATACCGCATTTACTCGAGTAATAGCCGCACTGTTTATGAAGAAAACCTGAGGGTTTGCTTTTCCGCGGAGCACGCGGATTGCCAATCACCGCGATCGACCGCATGATTCCACCTGTTTACAGGACAGAGATAACGTCTTCGTGCGAAGATACCATCTGTGAAGGTTGCATTTGTATGGAGACTCGTGTTCTTGATTTAGTTACTCGCTATGTTATCAATGCGCAACGCGATGATTGGCTGTATGTGTGCTTTGCGGGAAAGTAGACACAACGGACTTGTTCGTAAAGAGTGCGGCTATTCCTTGAGTAAATACGGTAGTTAGATAGTATAGTAGTTAGCTGTCTTGAGGTGATGCTAGAAAATCACTATGTCACATATGAATTCGCATCTTGCTTGCAAGTTGGCGGTATGTTTTGACTTTCTAAATATAAGACTGGTTATCTATACATTTATTGATTTCTTTGAGATACAGTAGGATTTCTTTGGGCCCTGCAAATTATGGACGCTTCAATAGCCACTAACATGTCACTGCGCACACAATAGACTTCTTCCAAAACCGACGCGCCCCATCGCAGTGAAATACCACGCAGTGCACTCTGGGAACTAGTTGGCCACTCAGTTTCGGTTTCGACTGAGCAGCTTCATCTCATGCTATCACGCCGCGACCGAACGCGCTGCTTGCGTTTTCGATTATCTGACTTTTTACGAATGTACAATACACTAATTCTTGAGTGATACAAAACAAAGACCGGGGCACTTTCCTTGGTTCCCGAAACACCGGATATTGTGCGTGTGTATGCAAACGTAGTAAGACGTGGCTTAGTCACCTCACCTCACGAATGCATCTTTGAGCTCAATGTCAGTAATCCCGTCTAGTACCAGTGGTTTGCCAAACGTCTGCTTCTTGTTACTTCATTGGGCGAAAAACAAACCGCATCATCACAGGAGTCTCAAAGTTGAGCCCAGCGTTGGCGCATGAACTTTTAAGGAAACGCAATAAATTCAACCTCACTACTGCACAAAAGTTACTATGATGTCTTCCTCGTGTCATCATATATCTCACACTCAAATTTTAGGCTGAAAGAAGATGAAGTTTTCGCAAACGCTGAGATCGGCTAGCTACGACGGAGGCCGTAACAAGCGTCCCCTACTCCTCGCTAAGCCTTTTTGGACGAGCTTTTCCTGACGCCCAAGATCTGTGCCTGAACGGTGTGTCTGAAATTATCTCGGCATACTCAGTCGAGAAGAAAGCAAACACATAACAAATATAATGGCCATTAACAACCGTCAAATGCGCTTTGAATAATTTTGTTCGTTTGGCGCACCGCATAAGGGTTCATGCCCGTCCGGCGCACTTCCGGCGATCGGTGCGACAATCTTCACACAAGTGCTCGACTTTTGCTTTTTTAAAATGGTTTGTATGTGCAGTTGAGCCTATATATGATTGCAGGATAACTTTATGCGCATACGCGATGTTGAGTATTGGTGGAATGCAAGCGGGTGGGGACTCCACTTCGTGCAGTGCTGCGGGGCAGTACAGATAAGAGATGAGAAGTGTGTTCAAATGCAGCTTTTCAATGGGGACTCTGAGTTTTACCTCGCTTACTCAGACATATTAAAAAAAAAAGAAACAGTAATTGCAAAAAGTTATATTTCGTCTATGGACGCACGAAACCAACATACTTCCTGATCAACAACACTAATGTAAAGGCGCGAGCTCGATGTATGCATACCTATTGCTTGCTACAGCTTGTTGATTCGTATACAAACAAGATCCCCGAGCTTCGCAGCGCCGAGATTCTCGGCACTGGCTCGTCCACATTCCTCGAAACGCCAACAGAAAGGCTCAAGCACAAAAATACAACAAGCATGCGTTAAGACAAGCTATACGTCACGGGTTTGTGCTAAAGCTTCGAGGTCTGGCCATTTAGATTAGTTTAGAGATAAGAAATGACGCTCTCGGGACCAGAAAACATGAGATAACGGCCGTTTATAGTCCACGCTCCGTGTATAATCTCTTGCCGACGTGTCGATCGAAACCGAATCCATACCATTCTCCTCCCTGGTCAACTAGTTCCCAGAGTGCAATGCGCCGTGTTGCATGCAGGGATTTATGGAAGTAGTCTATTCACTGGCAGCCCAGTAGCTTATGATGATTCACAACTTAACTGGTTTACGAGCTTAGGACAGGCCAGTAAATGTTGCTGTCTGCCCTCGTTTGTTTTTGTGGGTTAGAACAGATACGACCATTTGACTGGAGGCCTAAAACGTCGTCCCAATTCTTATTCACCTTTTAAAGTTGTCTCTACAGACTGATTCAGATAGCACGTCGTTGCTGTACACGTTGTGCTAACTGTTCTGTCGGCAGCGTTTTGGTGACTTGCCGTCGTTCCTTGCCAGATCATCTTCCGTGCCAAGTTCAGTGCCATCACGGACAAAGACATCAAGGCTGCGATGAGCATGCTGGTGGAGCCCAATGAGAACGAAGCCCGCTCGGTCGACGCAAGGCAGGAGCTGGACCTCCGCATTGGCTGCGCTTTTACCCGCTTCCAGACCAAGTACTTCCAGGTGAGGCGCAGCGAAATAAGAGGCAGATTGGCCACATCTCGACAGTGCTCAAAGAGAAGACTGAGTGGACGGCTGAAGAGACGGCAAGATGGTAATGTCGGCCGGTCGGTGCACTCTGTGGGAAGAAGATTACAAAAGACGTGTTTTGGGATTTGCTTTTTTGTTAAAATTAGGAAATTTTTTTTTTTTTTAACTTGCATTTTAGTGAATTTGGCACGTCTCACAGTTCGCTTCTATCGAATTCTCGATTCTCAGAAATTCGGCATCTGTCGGAGTTTAACTTTGCTATATTGCTAATTCTTCGAAAATTATATCATTTCCTTGAACCAGTGTGTCGAAATACACAGAAAGCTGTCCTGCTGATAGGCAATGTTCACACGAAATGTGCGAGACCATAGCTTTCAGAGTTGTCAAGACACCGCTTCCTCCTTGCACCAAACTGAGTCAAAACTGAAACTCCGACGTGCAAAATCACGTACTACTAGACTGGCCTCTGCCACGACTCAGAAATACAAAAACATTGACCCCGTGTCCTGAACGAACATGGACAATGAACACTCCTTCATTGATCGACCGAGGTTAGAAAGGATACAGGTCTGGCATTGCTTCGGGACTGCCGACCGCTTGGCTAGAACGACAGCTCCTGCAACATGTCTCTTACCGGTGTGTTCATTGCATGCATCGCATCATAAAAGCATTGTGCTATCGCTGGCCATCAGTCCCGGCGGTGTCACAGCAGCAGTGGTGGACTTGGCAGACGTCTGTTCTGCTGCAGTTCGCTGTCCAGCTTGACAGTCCATCGAAGCCTCGGCAGTCAGAAGTTAGGACTCCGCGGCGACAGCGATCATCGCATTCGCTCACGGTTTTGGCCAGGTCTTTTATCATGTACCGCCAGGATCACATTGCCAGTTTGGGAACACTTTTGGTGTACGGGCGGGACAGGACGCTAAACACGCCAGTGTGGAGCTGCGTTGCGGACACCACGCTGGAGTTGCATTTGCTTTCCTCCGTCCCCCTCAGGGCAAGTACGGCAACCTGGACAGCTCGTTCATCTCGTTCGGGCCGTGCCAGACCCCAACCCTGGGGTTCTGCGTGGATCGCCACGACAAGATCCAGTCGTTCAAGCCGGAGGCCTACTGGGTGCTCCAAGTGCAGGCAAGACTCCCTTTCGCGTACACTTTTCACTTTTAATGCAGAATTGCATTACAACAGAAGCCCACGTGGATTTCGTATCGTCCACAGTCCTGCCTTCGGACGAACGTGGAAGATGGCCGACAGGGTCGTCTGCCGAACCGCCCACGTTGCCTACTGAGCATGCATCTTCACACGCATTGCGTGTCAAACAGTTAAAGGGGTTCTCCAGCGATTTTTCGAGCTACTAGCTATATTATCTGAATCGCCGGAATGCTGTTTAGTGTTGGGAAATTTGGAATAGTTAATGTGAAATCGATAAAGAATAATGATGTCAAAACCGACATTCAAATATACCCGCACTCTTCAGTGCCATGACGTCAGTCACTAACAGGCAGGCTTGCTGGTCGCGCAGGCAGTCTGAAAAAGGAACTGTGCCGAGCATTTGTTTTGTACAGCTGCGTGGGTGCCGAAGCGAGCTTCCAAAGCATTCATTTGACACCATGTAACTGCTTGTAATCTGTTGGGAACAAATTCCACAGTCCAAAGGGTGAAGTTTTGCCTGCCGCTGGCCTCACTTTTTCATAGTGGCCAGTTGAGGTTTTCAGATCAAAAAACAGATCGAGGACAAAAATTGTGAATGCACTATCCTCCCGAGAAAAAACCTATTTTGGCCTAATATTTGGTTTACTAGTTCATCGACATGTCATATAACACCTGAGACTGTGGTGGAAGAAATTGGAAACTTTTTAGTAGAAGGAACAGACACGTCCCTTTGTGTGTCTGTTCCTTCTACTAAAAAGTTTCAATTTCTTCCACCACAGTCTCAGGTGTTATATGACATGATTAGCTATCACCAGCTCGCCTGCACACTCACTGTCTTTTCATTTATAGTTCATCGACGCCTGCTTGCGTGTTCGGTCAGTTTTTGGACAAATCAGGACCACGAAGAAAATGCCGGAGTACCCCTTTAAGCCTGGTTCACAGACTCCCGTTTGCCTACGACCGAGCTTTTGCAATCTCTTGCGACGAGAGAGCACTCTGGCACTACTTATGAGATGACCCTAAAACTGCAGTTCCCTAGAGCAATGGTATTGCGACATTTGTGGGATAAAATGTACATCTGTCTACGGGAAATGGTTGTTTATAACGTTGTCCAAAGTCTTTCGGCCCCCCCTCCTCCCCCCCCCAAAAAAAAGAAGGATGCAAAAAAAGAATAAAAAAGAAATGCATGGAAATGTTGAGATTTCCACGGCTGCCCAATAGATTGCGCCAGTCTGTTCACTTGTCCTAAGAGATTCCAAGAGGTTTTAAGATACTTCGTCGTAAGGGGTCGCAAGTGAGCAAACCAGCCTTAATTCCGGTGTCTCTGACCGCGCTCTCGCAGGTCAAGGTGTCCAACGAGCAGACGTTCACCCTCGACTGGGAGCGTGGCCGCATCTTCGACCGAGAGGTGGCCATGGTCTTCCTGACGCAGATCTCAAACTGCAAAGAGGCTCTGTGAGTCGCCATCGGACTGCTGTTAGTGCTAAAAATGCCGGCTAGGTGGCGCGAGCCACCACTCGATTTAAAGGGTTCCGCCGCCCATATGCATTCGTCCATCCACACGAGGGGCAATCGCAACGCCGAGCGGGCGCTATATTCGGAGGACTTTAACTCGGGGCTCTGCGCTTTGGACTGTGGCCGATGAAAGAGTGCAGAGGTTGTTTTGGAAGAAATCCGCTTTACGAATGGCAAGTAGTCAGGAGTGATAATCCCAGGCATCAGCCTTTATGACTGTCCCAACAGAAACCCAGCAAGCTTCGAGCGCCAATAACAGGCTGCTTCTAACATCAATAGATACAAATATAACGACTTTAGCATTATGTAGTTCTCGGACGTCATTGTTTCAAGGACTCTCTCAACACTTTGAATGTGTTTGAGGCATCGATTGTTTATGATTTGTTTAAAGGCCTCTCTAGATTATTAACTTGTATATTAAAGATAGAAATGTGGTGGAGCAAAGTTGAAGTACCCTATTTTCCGGATTATAGTACGCGGACTATATATGTCTGAAAGATATTTTAATTGGCGCGGACTGTCTGCGGCTGCGGACTGTTTGAGGATCTGTTTTTTTCTAGATTGTTTACTGTGACAAGAGGTGAATGATTTATGTATGATAGAACATTTTTGAGGTAATACAGCAGGCATTTGTCAAGTTATTAGGCACAGTGTGCAGGCCATGCACGGCGTGCGGACTATAGTCTGCAAAATACGGTATATGCTTGTAATAGTCGTGAAAAGGTACCGAATTAGTCACGTGCGAATGGTGAATTTTGAGTTTGAAGCAACTTCGAAGTGATTAGTAATTTTGGCCCAATATTTTTGAATCAAACATCGTATAGTTTTTCCAGGTCTTTCGCTATTGTACCATGCTTAAGCGAAAACTGAGCCAAACTCGTGAAGGTTGTTCCTGAGCTTGCACTTGTCCACTTCCAAGCTCAGTTAATTTTAATATTACCATATCTATAGACTGTGGCATGTGAACGACAAATTTGTCGTAGCTATCCTAATTGAGGGGATTTCTGAATCTGCTTGCAATATGCAAAATATTCTTTCCACAATTTAAGATTTTACAAAAAAAAGAAAAATAAACAAGCACAAATAATGAACACAGGTTGTCAAGACATGGCTGCCTAACATAAAATCTCATAATCGCGGCGGGTTAGCCCTGTGGAGTATGCCTCTCATCAAGCGCTTGTGCACTGTGGGGAAGCAATACTCACGGAGTCCGCATGCTTCGCAGATGTTGCTTCCCGGCAGTGCACAGGTGCTCTGGTGAGATGCGCACTCAACGGGGCCAACTCGCGCGATCAACTACTTTGAAAAGTATGAATAATTCAGTTTACCTCGAAGCGAATATTGAATAGCATAATATTCTAAACTTTTATTCAAATATTCACGCAATCCTAGTACTGATATAAAAAAAAAAATTTATCTCGCAAAAACCGTAATGAGATTCTAGTGTAGTCGACTACAACCGAATAATTGACGGCTTTGGCTGTGCATGATTGCTCGAAGCCCGAGAGACGCCAGAGTGTTACCAAACTTTGAGCTACCAAACTTGGAGGTGTGCGCTGGAAAGCGAAGCAACTAAAACTGCTCCCTGCCATTTTCATCTTACCGGTTACTATGGCGCAGATATTTTCTTCGTTGTAGACCCCTTTCAAAATGTCTGGCAACGGTGAAAATCCGCTAAACGAGTGCCGCAACATTGGGCGGCCGACACCATCTTGCAGGGTTGTTCCGGACGCCCGGACGCGCGTGCGGCTGTAGGTGCTGCTCTCTCCAACGACACTTTCTTATTTACCTCGCTCCTGCATGGCTACAAGCGGGGTTTTCCCCATCACCGGTTGGGTAACCGACATCTCCCAACTTCCAGCTGTGAAAGACAACGAAGTGGAACGTTTCTACGAGAGTCGATCGGAATCGGTGCGTTGCTTCGAGAGAAGTTACAATTTCCTTGTGGAGGGGTTTGTCATCTCGTCGTCCGTGAAGGCAAACTACGCGAGAAAAAAGTAAGAGCACCTTCGATATTGCAAAATTCGACAGACTTTGATTCGCATAGGTGTCACTCGCTGAGAAAAGCAACCGGCCAGCGATCGTCGAACAGATATCGCTGAGGTTCTCGCCGATCGTTGGCTGTGCGTATTTTGTACCACGAAAAAATATTTTTACGGGGGCAGGCAGGCCGAACACAGACGTTCACTTTCTTTGTTGCTGCCTCAAATAAGTACCGTTGCGCTACGCTAGTCGTACTGACTAACAGTGTACTACTACTAGCGATTGCGAAATGTAATTGCTCTTTCGTGCTGCTTCGCGCTCTTTAACCCCATTTTGCACGCTGCGATTCTTCTCCAAAATAACGTGATCCCTGTCGCTTTTTGACTCAAATCGCAGTCATTTTCACGCCGCGATGCGATGGGAGCATTCGCGACAGCAACTTGTGAACATCACCGGCGTCAAAATGCTATACATTATTACTATGTTTTTTTAAAGAGACAGCATGATGGCTTCTTTGACACAGTTTATTTTTCAAAATTTGTCTGCAAATAAGTGCATATTTTCTTCTTTTTTTTGTGCACTTCGTACATGTCATTTTTTGCATGAAAAGGATCATGACATTCCTATTTTGTTCAGTGCAGGAACATGCTTCGCTACACCCTTGAGCTACATTGCATCACCACATCACCCACCGAGTGTGGAAAGTATCAGTCAGTGATACTGTGTAGTCTCCTCCCTAGCTGAAACAAGGGATCGGACTACGAATGCTGCAAACTGCACTTAGGAACAGGGGATGCAAGGCACGATACTCAGTGCCGGCTTTTACTTTTGTTGGCCGCGCGATCGTGTCTAAACCTGTCAAAACATAACGCGAACATCGATAAGTACGTACCCTTGTTCCGGACGAGTCCAAATACCCACTCTGTTTACAGAGGGGCACGCAGCAGTAGGTAGGCATCACACACGTGGTCGAAAATGCACGCGCCGCACGCCAGTCACGCGATGTCAACTGATATCGGCGCTGCCGCCGCCAACCCTGCAAGATGGCGGCTGACGCTGATTGCCGCTGCGTTCAACAGATGGCGCTGTTTTTTGTAAAGGGTCTATATTGTTTTAGGTAGAGAGGACATAGGCCTTCGTGGCTTCTTTTGCAACCGCCGAGGGAAGTGTGGGGACTTTGTCAAACAGCCTCATTTATTTATTTATTTATAAATATATCATTGACTGTCATCAGGCTCATTACAGGAGAAAATGTTTCCTCGCACAGATATAAGTTTCCTTAACAAAAAATGCCTGAACATATTTTTTGCAACGCTACCAAGAGAATACAAGAATCTGGTATGCGAGTGCTCCAAATTACAAAGAAATGCTGCGGGGGAATCTGAAGTACCGTAAAATACCGGCCAAGTGCCCACTCAAAATTTAGATATAATCTAGGGGTGTGCGAATATTGAAATTTTCGAATACGAATCGAATACGAAAAAATCAGCAGAACCCATCCTTTGGGAATGATTATCTACGTTAATGCGAATAGCATCAAACGGTGCGGAGTTTTGTGCGTTCGTCAGGTGGCCGGCACACTCTAGATACGCCAGCCCACTCTTGAGGCGATTCTAAATTTGTTGACACTTTCACAGCCCTGCGCACGATCTCCGCAGCCCAGCACGTGCGTTTGTGTCACTTAGGAAGGCGAGGCAAAGCACGCGCCATACGCACAAACACTCAAAATGGTACCGACCAGACTTTCTGGCGTCTCAGCTAGTCTCAACCAACGGTACTCTAAACGGTTGTTTATATCTTTACCATAGGACGCGCTTACAGCGCTGTCACAGCTACCGGTGCGCGCGCGTTCCATGCACGAGGGCTCATTCCGCTCTCGTGAGGCTGAGCTAGAGGTCTCCCGAGCGCAGGAGAGGGTGAGCTAGAGGGAGAGGGTGAGCGCGGGAGAGGGTGAGCTAGCCCTCGTGCATGGAACGCGCGCGCACCGGTAGCTGTGACAGCGCTGCAAAGCGCGTCCTATGGTAAAGATATAAACAAATGTTTAGAGTGCTTTGAATGACTGCCTTCATAGCTCTGTGGTTAGCGCGTCTGCCTGCTGATGAAAGGGTCAACGGTTCGAATCCCAGCCGGCGCCGGTCTTTTTTATTTATTTATCGACCCGCGGCGTAAGAGGTTAGATAGCCAGATAGATATATAGATAGATAGATAGATAGATAGATACATAGACGAAAAGTGCGTGAAGTATCCAAAGAATGCTATTCGCATTAATAAGACAAAAAACGGGCTTCGAATATCGAATCGAATATCGAATATGTGTCTAGTAATAAAAAATGGCAAAACAAGAGGTAACAGCAGGTTTTATTGCCTTTTTGAAATAAATCAATGCAACTGCATTTTACTGGGCTGCAGCAGGCTAAAGATACTTCTAGTAATGCACTCGTTACAAATTATCGTGTAGGAAAATTAACTGCTCAACGTGTTCAGAAAGTAAGCGCTCCCTACGTTCCGTGACAACATTTTCGCCAGTAGAAAGACCCTTTCACTCGGGAAACCTGCGAAATTTCACTAAAATTCGAAGAAGTTCGACTTATGGACAAATTTCCCCGCTGCTACACGAATATTTCGAATTTTGGAAAACAAATAATTTAGAAAGTACTTTATTTTATATTTCATAAAATGGTTTCCAATGTTTACACCATATAAAAGCGAAAATATGCGCTTTTAACGCTTTCATTAGTTATTAATGTGAACCAGTGATGCCAATAAACCCAACCAATATTGCACTTTTCCTCCGCCAAGTGGAGTCAACTAGCTCTTTTTTTAATTTTCGCGCATGCACACAAAAGTCGAACTTCAGTCGAACCTTGGTCGAACATCACGTTGAAGGTTCGAAAAAGTCGAACTTGGTCGAACTCGAACCTGGGCAGGTTCGCGACATCCCTAGTTTTGAGTGCGCGGGAGTGGCAGGAGTTGTTATCAATGGCGATGCAATGTTCTATTCGCACCTAGCTTTTTCGGTTTTTTACTTCTCAAACATTTATATTAGATAACACTTTCGAGAAATATTTTATATTTATATTTCACTCTCGAGGTTCATTTTATTGTATCAATTTATAGAACGCGCAATTACATCACATATTGCTATAAAAGTGCCACACAACAAAGGGCTTGGTGAAAAAAAACAACTTAAACTGATCCTGTCTTGCTGCCATCGGACAGATAGAAACGGAGCAGACCGATAACGCATCATACGCCTTTCTCAGTGAATAAACATATTCATAGGGGAATGCGTGGCAGGCAGATTATTCGTTACTTGCTCGAATATTCGCAGTTTGTGCGAATATTCGCCGTTTTTTCCGAATATTCGGCTTTGGCCGAATATTCGGGAACTTCCGAATATGCAATTTTCGAATCGAATACGTTTCGAATAAGGAAAATATTCGATTCGTATTCGAAATTTCGAATATTCGCACACCCCTAATATAATCGCAAAAAAATAGGGGGACGGGCGCTTGTACGGTCATCAATTCTACGTATGAATGTACTGCACATTTTTCCTCATATCTTAAAAATTTGGGAATGGGCGCTTAGTGTGGAATGGGCAGATGCGCGGTACTCTACGGTCACAATGTCTCAGGGAACGAGGTTCCTCTCATCTATAGTTTTAGGAAAGAAAGAACATTGAAATGCATTACTTCTACTTTTGAACGGTTGTATAATTTTAGAATGGAGGTTAACCGGGGTTAACCATGCCACTCTTTCCTCTGGCGGAGAGAAGTAAGCTGTCGATATCTTCCAGGATCACGGATGTGACGCAGAAGGAGAAGAGCAAGCCGCGGCCCGTGGCCCTCAACACGGTGGAGCTGATGCGCATTGCCAGCTCGGGGTTGGGCATGGGTCCGCACCACGCCATGCAGGTGGCCGAGAGACTGTACATCCAGGGCTACATCAGCTACCCCCGTACAGAGACCACCAGCTACCCCGAGAACTTCGACCTCAGGTGCGTGCGGGGTGCCACAAACCCCACTCTCGGCGCATCTTGGCTACACATTTTAGCCCAGAATGAGGGCCAGGATTCCCGGGGAAAGCGCGAGGGAACGGCGCAGAAATATGTACGAAACGTGGGGGCACGCACTAAGGAGGACATTCTATACAAAAGAACAAATAACTGAGAAGAAATGGGAGTCGCTTGAGGAGAAAGAACAAAAATTTCAATGCGCCCTGTTGGGAACATATTCTCGCGATTATGAGCCTGACCCTTTACCGCTGTGCCAAAGGGGCGGTGGCGAATGCCGGACGCCGGCGTTCAACGTTGAAGCGTGCTCAAACTGTGAGTAGATAACAAGGCAGCTAGCTTTACCTCTACCCACTAATCACTCTAACCGGGGCTCGGCGCCCCGATGTCCTTGTGCCTTCTCGTCTCCTCTTCTCCCCCAGTTTCTATCTGATTAACCTAAGAAGAGTAAAAGAAAAATAACTGCAAAGTCTGTTACAAGCTACAAAGAGTGCCGCAGAAACACTCTGTGTGTGCCAACTTTATCCGTACAATCGAGATAATTTTTATCCGACTTTGTTTTTTGTTTTGGGGAGGGGGAGATAAACAGTGCAGTAAGAAGCGTGAGAATGCTAAACGGCCACCGAAACGAATAAGAAAGTAGTTTTATTCTTGAAGTGCTGACTGGATGTAACCTAGACAGTATACTGACCAAGTTCAGATCCTAACAAAGGATTGCTTGCCTCATTGATCACCTGAAGACAGTCAATAGAGCGATGCTGATGATAGCGCTATGGCAGCATTGGGAAAGAAGGGAAACATTGTTTTGATGCATTCCTCATGCACAGTTGACTGTGTTAATGGCAGAAGTTTCGTCACCTTGTTTCTTTGATTTTGATACTTAACAGTGCAATTCGAGAGGGAACCCCTTGGTGTGCAGTTCCTCTTCCTGTTAATCTGTTCAGTTTCTTTGATGCTTGCACCACTGATATTAATAAGTACTGATCTATGTGGCATGCATCCAGGCCACTTTGTTCACGATTCAAGCAGGTTTCATACACAACTTAGTGATGGATTCATTGATCAGGGTTAATTACAATAACCCAAGGTAGTTTCAGCTTGCATGTAGTCAATTATTTATTGCTAATTATTGAATGATTGATGTTGCTACTTTCCTTGTGCCAGAGGAACACTCCACCAAATTCAGAGAGTTCCCGACCTGAGTGCCGATGTCCAAGAGCTGCTATCGAAAGGAATCAACAGGCCCAAGTATGTTTGATTTTATTCATTAAACGTTTGACACACACACATTCAATTAAACTCTGTTTATTTTATTGGTGAAGAATCTGCACTTACCACTAGAGGCAATCGCTTATTTGCTTATTTCACTAAAGGTTTTTCTTTGTTTTTTGGGTAATCTGATGCTACATTGTCGCCAGTTTGTAGATCACCTTTTCTGTGGGCATCACCAATTTTCAGTTGGTGTCTTTTGATGCATCACTTTTTGATGTTTGTGTTTGCCAGCCGCAAGTTGACGGCGCTATCACCGCTCAACAAGTGACTACGGCATCTATGACTAGGGAGTAGTTATTGTCTTTGGGGGTGACCTTGCAGGAAGGGCCACGACGCCGGTGATCACCCTCCGATCACTCCAACCAAGGACGCCTCCAGGGGTGAATTGGACGGTGATGCGTGGAGGCTGTACGATTACATTGCTAGGCATTTCGTCGCTACGGTTTGTTGCTGTTTAATATTTCTTTTTTTATGCTCAAAGATTTTTTTTTAGTTTCGACGCTACCTATTAAGACTTTCGTTTTATGTACATTTTTTATTTCATAGTGTGTACAAGGCATTGCATGCAAAAAATAACAAACAATTTCTTTTGCCTAAAATTAAAAAAAAAAAAGAAATTATGGAAAACAAAAATTTTCTGCATCTTTACTAAAAGTTTGTGAACTCAACTTCGTCTGTATAAGTTGCTGCCTCATTTTTATTTTTTGTGCAGTTGGATCATCATTGTTTCTATTATTAGTACTTTGTAGTAGGTATCTTGTCTCCATCCTAACGTGTGTTAAAAAAAAAATTAGTCATCAACATACCCTACACTTTCAACATGAGGGCTGCAGCTCGACACCAAGCAAATGTGTTGAGAAGCAGCGAAAGATACTAGGACAAAGCAAGTTAGACAAAACCAGGCGCAGAAATAAACTTCAGCAGAGTGGATAGTGGGCCAGTTTCACGTCAATGTGAACAAGGTGTTGAAAGAGGCCAGGACGAGCAAAGTTGAATGAAACAAGGTACAAGGGAGGGGTCAAGTGGATGGAAACAAGGTGTATAAGGACAAGACCAGTTAAACAAAAACAAGAAAAGCTGGAACGAGGTTTTGTTCCAGCTTTTCTCGTCCGTGTCTCATTTGGTGCCTTCACTGCACATCGCCTACAAACCAACTGGTTCAACTGTCCACTCTGCTAAGACAGATGCTCAGTATCCATGTGCAGGTTCCACTCCTGCAGCCTTGATCACGCATTGGCCATGTTCTTCAGCATGCAGTGCATGTTCCGCAGTATATGCCAAGCACCAATCTTGGTGCTCGTTATCGCTGCAAAACGGAAGGCGCGGAGGGATTCCTCACAACGTAACCTCCTGTCTCCGCTCGTGTTTGGACATACTGAGGCGAAATAGCGCAGACGCACAGATGGGAAGAAGAACGGGACGGGACAGTGTGCAAACTCAGAACTAGGGATTGTACTATAAGAAAGGAAGGAAAACGAGAGAAGAAAACACCACGTACCCCAGTTGCGAGTCAGCGCTCTGTCCCGTCCAGTTATTCCCATCTTTATGTTTGGGCTATTTTACCTCTGCATGCTCAGCGATCACAAACTAGCCCAGATATCAATCTCAGTGCGGTTGTTCTTTGACGAGACCACTCCTGCGGACTGTTGCAGCTGAGCGAAGACATGAAGTACCTGCAGACGACGGCGTCGTTCACGGTGGGCGAGGAGCGCTTCTCGCTGACCGGCAAGAGCGTCATCAATCCCGGCTTCACCAAGTTCATGTCTTGGCACGCCGTCACTCCCGAGGAAGCCCCTGCCGCAGCTCAAGGCGGGAACCACCTGCCCCGTCGTTCAGGTGGGCGGCACCGGATTCTCCTGCACTCCACTTTGCCTTACGACAAACTGCGGTAGATGCCATGAGCCATCCCAGCTAATCCAGCGCTGCGAGCATATCGCGCGATTACATGCACTGTTTGTCGCTGCGTTCCCTTTTGAAGGTCGCTCGTCGCTCGCACGTTATCAGATCGGCTTCAGTGACTCGCGGCACCCTCTGCCGTCCAACGTAAAGTAAAACAGAGTGGAGCCTTTTCTCATTATAGGATGTTTTCAATGCCGAGACTCTATCTAAAATCGGCGGGATAATTTGGCGCTCGCACGTGGCAAAGTCAAAGTTTCATCGAAGGTGTATCTTCGCGGTAGATCCTACCCCTTGAGATTTCGAGATGTACTGGCTCCCTTCCCGCGAAAATTGGGACCAACAAAATTGACATTGTCACCGGCGGACACCGACGCAGACAATCGAGTTCCTTGAGCCGTCGTCTGCTCGTTGAGTCCATCGTGAGCCTAGGCATCTTGTCAGATGCCGTCGACGTAGCTAGATTGCCTTTGACTTGGCAGATGAAGCTGTCCGAGCAGAAGACAAGCCCGCCGGGTTACCTGACGGAGTCGGAGCTGATCTCCCTGATGGACAAGCACGGCATAGGCACCGACGCATCGATCCCCGTGCACATCAACAATGTATGCCAGCGGAACTACGTCACGGTCGATTCCGGCCGCAGACTCATCCCGACCAACCTCGGAATCGTCCTCGTTCACGGGTACCAGAAGGTATCTGCCATTGAGACTTTTTGGGGGTTTTTTTTCATGTGTTTTCGTATGTGTTTGCAATTGGCCACGCTTCAAAGGATGATGTGTCCACCGTGGGTGAAAAACGCTTTGTTAGAGCACCAGTCTGGCAACAGTAATGCACACACCTTTCACGAGGCTTGACTATCGAGAAGCTGCGTATGCCAGCTGCAGGGTGGCAGCACCCAGAGGTTGTACTTGCAAACGTGTATGGGCTCCCTGTAAAAGTTAGTCTTGTGATACCTCTAGGGAGAATAGGGAATCTGGGGAATTTTTTATAAATTGAGTCGGAGAGCTGGCAGAACATGCAGAATGAGTGATGGTAGTTGGGGTGGTTTGTCATAATGAGCTGCATATGTTCAAATGTTTATGTTGTTCCACTAGCTATTGGAGGTACTACGTATAGGAAGAAATACGGAAGCTTGGAATTTTCTGGAACCTTTAGAGTCTGAAAATTGGCAGGAAATGCAGATATGAATGATGGTAGTTTGAAAGGATTTCACAGTGCATTACGGTACATATGTTTGAGATGTTGATGTTTTCCACTTGCTAGGGAGGCGCTAGCAGATAAAATAGGGAAACTGGGGAATTTCTGTGAATTGAGGAGTTCGAGAAATGGCAGAACATGCAGAATGAATTATGGTAGCTGGGGAGGTTTGTCATAGTGCACTGCATATGTTTAATTGTTTATGAGCTCCACTACCTAGGGAGATATAGGGAAGCTGGGGAATTTTCTTTAACTTCAGCAGCCTGAGAACTGGTAGAAAATGCAGATGTGGATGATAGTAGCTGGGGAGGTTTCTTACAGTGCACTACATATGTTTAAGGTGTTGATGATCTCTACTTGCTAGGGAGGCACCCATAGAGAAAATAGGGAGGCTGGGGATTTTATGGCAGCCTGGAGGGATGCAGAACCGATAAGATACGCAGCTATGGCAGTTTGGGAAGTTTGTTAAAACGCACTGCGTATGATGAAGATGTTTTAGATTCCCACATTTGTAGGGTACCATAGGGAAATTTATTCAGCTCGAGTAGCTGGACTATTTGCGGTCAGGTGAAGATGGCACCCAATAAATTTATAAACCAGCTCGTGTTCATCTCTGCTTACTAGAAAGGTTGCAGTGGGGTAAAGAAGGAAGCTGGAGAATTTTGGGGAACCAACTAGCCAGAAGCATGCTAAAAAGTATAGACAAGCAAGTTGACTAAATAGGTGCTCTTTCTTACTTTTATTGGAAATGTGTTTTGGGGAAGACATTTTGGTTAAATGTACCTTGTCTTCTTCTCATCCATTACTGTGGCCACTGTAGGAAAGCAAGAGGAACAATGCAGGTTTGGAGCAGCTTTTCAGATCTTGCTCAAAACATGTGTCAACCTTTTACTTTAATTGGTCACACACTTTCCCAGAAGTTGTCCACTTCCCAAGAGTCCTTAAACTCGCACCGAGCGTCAAAATCTTTTGTTTGTTTCTCTCTTTTTGTTGTCTTTCGATGCACCCGTAAATTTGCCCAGCCAAAACGTTTGCCTCGGCTCTTCCCCCTCGAAGATTGACACGGACCTGATCCTCCCGACGATGAGGGCGGCCGTGGAACAGCAGCTGAACCTGATCGCCGTGGGCAAGGCAGACTACGATGCTGTACTCAGCCATACGCTGACCGTGTTCCAGCTCAAGTTCTGCTACTTTGTCACCAGCATCCTGCAGATGGACGAACTCTTTGAGGTCACCTTCACCCCACTCTCCGAGAGCGGCAGACCCCTGTCTAGGTGGGAGCTTCACGCACACTCTCCCATGTCTTTTCGTGGTCACAGAGAGCTAAAGATGTGTAGGACGTGGCTGCTTGTGTTCACGCTTCCTGCTTTGTGATTGGTTCTTTGGCGTTCTTGTCGACTAATGCTGCAATCTCATTGGCTGCCGAGCGATAATGAGATTCTTGGGGCTCGCCATACCGTGTCTCTTACGCCGTCAGTGACTATAGTTATTGCAGTGTTGGGAGGTACTTTAAGTGCACACTGCTTCAAGTAGGTTTAGAAAACTTGTACTTTGCTTGAAGTACATTCTTGGAGTGTGTAGTTCTGCTTTACTTACGGGGCAACTCCGGTCGAAAACGAAAGCGCAATAAATGACTGGTGTCGCTTTAGTGGCACGAAGTACGATCACAGCCGAAATATTACGGCAAAATGAAGCTGCGTACTCTACTAAAACCGTTCTTAAAGATGTGACCGGCTGCTTTTTAGCAGACGGCAAACGGGTCAGCCTTTACTCGAGCCACACTGGGCGACGCATACCACGGCACTGTCGTAATTTATCTTGTAATTCAGGGACCCTGACTCGGCTGAAAACAGTCGTAATCCCGAATTCTAAAATGTTGACCAGAGTTGCCATTTAAAGTATTTTTTCCTGGTACTTTCCGAGGAAAGTGCAACTCCCGACCTCAAAGTATGTTCCCCAAACTCGTTCTTGCTAAATTTGTATCACAAAGTGATGGTTCGTCAATATATAAGTGTGTTACGTGTTGATTGCGTTAAAGGATTTGTTAGCGAGAGTA